>VZTL01041834.1:0-19986 GCA_013400535.1 Scopus umbretta | reverse complement strand
TCTTCACTGAAAGAGTGGTGAGGCATTGGAACAGGCTGCCCAGGGAGGCGGTGCAGTCCCTATCCCTGAGGTGTTCAAAAAATGTGTGGATGTGACACTCCAGGACATGGTTTAGTAGTCATGGTGTTTTGGGTTGAGGGTTGGACTAGATGATTTAGCATTCTGATAGAGGTTTGCATTTACTCTAATACCACTTTGATGAGTATTGTTATTTCTGCGTCATGGGAGGATGGTTCTGTAAAGAAAATCTGCTTATTCCTATCCTGTACAATTCAGGAAAAGAGCCCGAATAGAAGTTCCTCTTTTGGACTCAAAGGTAAAATCTCTGTTAAAGCTAGTAATGAAAATCTGCTTAATTTCAGGCAGACGTGTGCCATGCATACCAGATTGTACACCGAAATGGAATTCCAGATGAACAGATCATTGTCATGATGTATGATGACATTGCTGATAATGATGAGTAAGTGATGATGTGCAATAGTCGCAAATGATGTGGTTACTACAAACATGCCATAGTCCCCAATGTGTTTTGAGTTTCTAGTAGTTTTGTAAGAAAAGCCTTTAAAACCACCTGTGATATGCATAGAGACGTTTTATCCATCAGCACAATAATTCCCCTTTGAAACATGCTCGTGAGCTTTCTAACTAAGCCTTACTGCACAACGCAGCATCAGTTGTGGCACTGAGGACTGCAGAGCTTCGTCATTATGAGAGTAAGTGATCTTAGCTCCCAGGTGTAACAGTTTACATCAGACAAATAGCCTAAAACCACAAACATAGGGAAGCTCTGTGTATGCCTTGCAGGGCTTTTTTGAAAGGACATTATCAGATCAGTTCCCAGAGTGTACATTTAAGAAAGAAGTGTATTTGTCCCATTCTTGGTGACTGTCTAGAGCACATCATTGCTTTCTATATGAAGCAGTTCAGTTGACAGCCTCTAATTCTGAGTCAACTTCAGCAGAAATCAGTGGACTTCACATGCACAGCAGCACTGGGAGCAAAGAGGAAAGGCTACTAAAGGCAAGACTGAAAGTAGAGAGGTGATAGTATAAAAGACCACCTGCCTACATCTTCAGATTAATCGACCTGATCTGAGGCAGGATACTTGAAGGTACTCTGAGGGTAAGGACACCTGAGGCAAGCATATGTAACTGATTGAATTGAAAAGGCCTTTATATTCTGAGATCACTTAATGACACACGGTGCAAGTATCCATACTCTCTCTCAAGCAAGCTGGTTTAAATGGTTTCCTAGTTGTTCTGTGGTCATTGTGTGTGTGGCACATGGCTAATTCTTCATATTTATGTTCTGTTTAACTTTCAGAAATCCAACAAAAGGCATTGTCATCAATAGACCAAATGGCACAGATGTGTATGCTGGAGTGCCTAAGGACTATACAAAGGAGGTAGGAATGAATCACCATTCCCCAGGGAAGGTTCAGCATTAGCCAATGTTCTGAATAAATCCTTTCAGCCTGTAGCTTATATTCCAAAATGCACATAGTATAAAGCCTCCAGCTTATGCACCTGCACAGTTGGGCTTGAAGTTTAGTGTTGATAAGATGAATGTAAACAATAGATGCTTTGAAGTGAAGCACTGGTCATAAAAGTAAACCTGTACAGTGTTTCTGTGCTGGCACACAGAATAAGGGAAAGTCTTGCATTTCTGGATATTGTACCTCAATCTGAAGAACAGCTGTCTAAGACTAATTGTTTCATTAAATCAGAACAGTAATCCAATCACCAGGTGATTGGATTTCATGATTCAGTATCTGAGTGAGTCATCAGTGGCTAATACATTATATAATGACAGATTGAAAAGGAAGGCAATCTAAACTTGTTACCCATGCATGGATTCTGACTTTCAGAAGCCATCTTTCTAAATGAAGATTTTCTTGCTGGTTTTATGATCAATTTAACTTTAATCCTTTTAAATCCTTAGGATGTTACTCCAAAAAATTTCCTTGCTGTTCTCAGAGGAGATGCGGAAGCAGTGAAGGGGGTGGGATCAGGAAAAGTATTGAAAAGGTAAGAGAAGTTTAATTTAGAAAATAATTGCATGTCTGGTTGTACATTGGCACTGATTATAACAAAAGAAGGGGGTGAATTAGAGTAACTTGAGAATCCAGCAAGACTATTGATGGCAATTCCAGGTCATTCACATTAGAAACACAATGGTTCTGGTTTCTTAAACTATCCACTACTAAGAAGCAACTGCTGATATTTGACTGGTACGGAGTCCAGTATATAGATTAAGGTGTAAAAACTCTAGAGGATAGTGTTAACTGTATTAAGGTAGTTGTTATTTAGACTATTGTCTTTTGCAAGAATGGCTATTCAGACAGAGGTTTGGAGACCTCTAGGAATGGTTTGCTAAGGCTTGGCTTAACATACATGAACAGTTGTATCAGTCACCTGAAGTGGTGAGACTTAGCGATCAGTGGCAGAGGGACAGAGATAGGTTAAACGCTCATCAGCTGAAAGAATTGCATGTCCATTCCTAGCTATGGTCTTTGTGGCAGATGTAAGGCTATTGAGGCTTTGAATGTAATGAAATGGAATTATGGTTTATATTTAATGCAAAAAAAATCTTTGTGATTGAAAAAGTAGTATAAGCAATTAACCTTGTAATTGATATATTATGCTTAAGGTATTTGTGAACTAAGTTACACAAATGATTGTAAGTTTGGCAATATTCTAATATATGAACAACAATGCATGGTAGACTGGCTAAGTAGAATGTAAGATCTATAATGAATGTGTGTAGTTTATAAAGGCTATATAATTTAGATGATTCAAGATGTATTGGGTTTGCATGGCAAGGTTTTGGTAGCAGGGGAGCTAAAGGGGTGGCTTCTGTGAGATGCTATTAGAAGCTTCCCCCATGTCCAATAGAGCCAATGCCAGCCAGCTCCAAAATGGACCTGCCTCTGGCCAAGGGCAAGCCAGTCGGAGATGGTGCTAGTGCCTCTGGGATAACATATTTAAGAAGTGGGGAAAAAACAACCAGGGACACAAACTGCAGCTGGAGTGAGGAGTGAAAATATGTGGGAGGTTTGACTTTAAAGACACCAAGATCAGTGAAGAAGGAGGGGGAGGGGGTGCTCCAGGTGCCGGAGGAGAAATTCCCCTGCAGCCCATGGTGAAGAGCATGGCAAGGCAGGCTGTCCCCCTGCAGCCCATGGAGGTTAACGGTGGAGCAGATATCCACCTGCAGCCCATGGAGGACCCCATGCCAGAGCAGGTGGATGTGCTCAAAGGAGGCTGTGACCCTGTGGGAGGCCTGTGCCTGAGCAGGCTCCTGGCAGGACCTGTGGACCCGTGGACAGAGAGGAGCCCATACTGGAGCAGATTTGCTGGCAGGACTTGTGACCCCGTGGGGGACCCATGGTAGAGCAGTGTGATCCTGAAGGACTGTACCCCATGGAAGGGAACCACACTGGAGCAGTTCTTGAAGAACTGCAGCCTGTCAGAAGGACTCATGTTGGAGAAGTTCATGGAGGACTGTCTCCCGTGGGAGGGACCCCACGCTGGAGCAGGGGAAGAGTGTGAGGAGGCAGGAGCAGCAGAGACAACATGTGATGAACTGACCGCAACCCCCATTCTCTGTCCCCCTGCACCACTTGGGGAGAGGAGGTAGAGGAAAGTTGAGCCAGGGAAGAAGGGAGAGGTGGGGGGAAGGTGTTTTAAGATTTGATTTTATTTCTCATTGCCCTACTCTGTTTTGATTGGTAATAAATTAAACTGGTTTTCCCCAAGTTGAGTCTGTTTTGCCCCTGACAGTAACTGCTGAGTGATCTCCCTGTCCTTATCTTGAGCCATGAGCTTTTCGTTATATTTTTTCTCCCCTGTCCAGTTGAGAAGGGGAATGATAGAGCGGCTCTGGTGGGCACTTGGCATCCAGCCAGGGTCAACCTACCACACAAGAATAAAAGCAATATATTTGAAGGCCTAATTAGAAAACCTCTTGGAATGATACCTGGTGTCAGTTACTCATTTTGCTTCTACAGAGTTTCAGATATGAAAGTATGATGCTTGTTTACTAAGGTGTGTTATATTTCTAACTCAGTAGTGCTGGTAAAGAGTTAATATCATGTTATATTTTTCTATGTACAGTATTTCCTGTAAAACCTTTAAGAATTTAAATTTGACTATTCAGAAGAACTAACCTAGTTAAAGAAAAATTGTGTAAGTACCTATCTTCGTCTGACAGTTTAATTTTAGAGACAAAGCAATGAAATGGAAGAGAAGAATCCTGCCCTGGCATTGGGGAGAATAAAAAAAAAAGAAGGAGCCAGGACAGTAGTCGAATCAGCTATTGCTGTCAGTTGTTTAAACTTCATCCTCAAAAGCTGAGATAGAAAGTTATATATGCAAAGCATATAGGCAAAAAGTTAATAAACTGCTGCACAGTTACTAGATTGTTCTCTTCTAGTAGCTGGAACGAGTCAAGCATTTTTTGTTTTTTAAAAAAAAAAAAGTACTTCAGAGCATACCTCACCTGTGAAAGCTTGGTGTTACAAGTCAAATAAGGGAGTGGCTATGCAGAGGGCCAAAGACTCTTAGCTACTCAGGAAGACAACTTGAACCCACCTATAAAAGTGTTAGTTATTTTCATTTCACCTTGGTCAAATTTTTTGCACTTAGGGTCAAGAGTGAGAAAAATAACACCCAACCCTTCTTTGTAAGACTCTTTTGTGTGAATTTCCAGGTGGCCTGACTTTTGCTGTTGGGTGGGACAAGAACTCAGTTATCCTCAGCCCAAAAGGCTTCTAGATTGTCTTCCAGGTTGTTCCCTAACCAGCAAGTTATTGGCCAGACAGAAGGCTGGACAGTGTCCCTTTCAGCTGCTGCAGTCATACCTCTTTACAGTCAGGAAGGAACAAGAGCAAATGTGGGTTTCTGGACCACTGATAAAGAGGAAGAGAGGAGGGCTTGGGGACTCCTTCCAGTCTGTTCACATTATTTTATATTTAATTGTCCCTGAATACCGTTTAAAAGCAAAATCCCAGATGTGATCTGTTTGGTTTACAGTGCAATAAAAGCCTGCGGCAAACAGTGTACTACACAGATGGTAGGGAATCAAAGCCTGTGAGCACGCAGTGCTCAACCAACTGCAGAGCCACTTAGTACAAATGCCAATCTAGCCTAATGGGTGAGTGTACACGGATCAGTTCTTCATGGAGATGTAGGCTGATGCTGATTTGGCTGAGTATGGCCATACTGATCACAAGGTAGTCCACAAGCATACCTAAGGATCTTACCAAAGAAGCTTTTATGGTTTATCCCTGTCCTATTGGTGCCTCGGTGTAACTTAGTTATAAAAGCATTCCTTTTTTACCAGACTGCTACAATTGCCCACAGGATAACAAGATTCTTCAGATAAGCATTAAAAACCCATTTTGCTCCCACCAACGTACCAGTCCCTGCTTAACCAGCAATCAGTTTACAGTTTGAAACGGGAAGTGTAGTTGCCAAATTCTCCATGCTTGAGGGACTAGCCTATATCCCTGTTTTCGTTCCTCTTTCAGACACTCATCTCCCCTCATAAGCAGCCAAAGTAGTATGCTTTAGGTGGAAAATACATTACCAAGGGGAGGACGTGCTTCAGCTGTATTATTTTTGAATATTGACATGTCCTGGCGTTGAGAAGCAGATGATGTTTGTTGTAGAGAAGATTAGGTTGGAGTTGTTAGAAAGAATTCATTTGCGATTTTTTTCATTACAGTGGTCCCAAGGATCATGTGTTTGTTTATTTCACTGACCACGGAGCCCCAGGACTTCTGGCTTTTCCTGATGATGATGTAAGCATTTTGGGAAATTACTTTGTCATTAAAAACATTCTTCTAGTGACATACTAAAATGATAAGTAATAAGTGTAAAACACAAAAATATTTGATGCACTGCCATATTGAGGGGTGAGGCAGAATAGGCACAATACTCTCCTCATCACCCCAATTGGGATTTTTTCCAGTTTGAATTTGAAGCATTCAAGTTGAAGTTAAGTTATGTCATTTAATATTTCATTGGACTTTGGTGGTCCAAGCAGACTGTTTCACACAGTTATGACTTGACTTTCTGGTGCACTATACATATCGTCTGGGATCATGACTCATCTTTTCTGGAGTGGTACTAGAACGTATTTCAGAAGAGCAAAGCACTGGATGTATTTAAGGGGAAACAGTAAACATATTCACAACAGTATTTATTCCTATTAAGTGAATTCTGTGTCTGTTGAACATAAGTGGTTTTAATACACGCCTTCTTATTTTACAGCTTCATGTGAAGGACTTGAATAAGACTATTTGGTACATGTATCGTCACAGAAAATACCGGAAGGTAGACAAGCATATCAGAAGTTGTGAGATTAAAAGAGCAGTTGGCATGGAAGAGAAAGATTTGTCTTCATTTTGAGAGTCGTTTAAAGTGGGAGAAAGCTGTTGCCATGCAGTGAAATTTGGATTAGGATTTTGCGCTTACAAGGATTTCTCCTCTCCAAATTTTCTCTTTCCATTTTTAGTTTACTGTATATTTGCAGTCAACGTTGACATGTAGTGTACTGCCTTTTGATATCAGTATATATTCTGACCAACGGTGGAGAACCAACATCCGCACACTCTCAAACCACGTACCTGACTTGTTCTTCCTGTGCTTTGTTCACTTCAGACTGTACTGTTACTGCAGGAAGTTTGTACATAGCCTCATGTTTCTCTTACAGTTACTAATATTATTTAAGAGACTGTACCTTTTGTCAGAAAATTCTGTGCATTTATTTCATCACAAGTAGTTTTAAGCAGAAGAACTAGTATTTAGAACATTTTAGTGGGTTGCCTTTTTTAAGCAACTTTCTGCGGTAGTCTGTCTACTATGTCTGGCTGTATTTGGGAACACGTAAATGGCTGTTGGTTCTAGATATACTACATTCAATAGTCGTACGTTGCTGTGCCTAAAAAGCACAAAAGAAAGTGTATTTGATTTGTGCTTTGTACATTAGTCATTAGATCCCTGTGAATTCTGTAGAGGTTAATAGCATCTTTTCACTGTGATTATGGTTCCCTTTTCCACATAGTTTAGTTTCCAAAAGTGAAAAATTGATCCATTTGCTTTTGTGTTTTATTTTGTAGCATTATGGATAGCTTTTGTTTCAGGGATAGTAGTACAGGCCAACTAGCTACAGCTGAAAAGCACTGAAGGACTTTTCTCTATTTCCTCATGGAATTTCTTAAGGTCTCTGATTTATTTTATAGATGGTGTTTTACATTGAAGCATGCGAGTCTGGATCTATGATGAATCATTTGCCTGATAATATCAATGGTGAGCAATCAGTTAACCTACTGAACTTAAATGTCACAGCTTGTCACAGGCAGGACCTAAACAGATACTGTGTCAAGGATAGGTTCAAGGCACTTTTATGTACAGTTTCAGCAGGGGAGCACAAGAATTAGAGAAAGTAATATTGTCCATTTATGGGAAGGTCCTTTTAAAGAATTAGTGGATTCTTACAAAGACTACCAGGTCTTTCAGTTTCTTGCAAATGAGAAGTTGAAAAAGTGTTTCTTTTCAGGAAATATGTGGTTGCCCTTAACTGGTAGTGGTTCAATTATACTGCCACTTCTCAGCTCAGCACTGGTAACAGCAGGTGTGAAGTTCCTGCCACCAGTTTCATTGAGTAGCAAAGGCACTTGGGAGACATCATTGCCAGGCAGTTTTGCTATGCTCATTTGCACAATAACCCAGGAAGTGGAACTTGGATTCTTCAGGGTTTCTAAGCTCTCTACTGCAGAGCTGTGAGCTCAGCCTTGATTAGGACAAGGAATCACACCCTTTTCAAACTCCTGCTCCATGGCAGGGAGACTGGGTGCCCTGGCTTTCTTGTAGTTGAAGCTGTGATTCCAGGGAAGGCCACCCACATGCCTATCCGTGGCTTCCTGGGTCTCTGACCCTGGAGTATGCTGCCTGGCTCCCAGCTAGACTTCTTACAGCCCTATGAAGGATTTACGGAAAGTTCACACATAATATTCATATTGACGGTTGTTCAAAATAAATGCTCAGTGAATTGGCATTTTTCAAAGTTTGTTCTATTAGAAATTTCCAGTCTGAGAACTCTGGTTTTACCACCAGCTCAGCCACAGACATACAAAGGCAGAAAATTGACAATTTATATATTACACACTATGAAGTTGTCTTGAGGTACACTCCAAGTAAGAAGAATACCATAGCTGTATAAAAGCATGCCTAACACCTTTTCATTTTGAAACTCGGACTTTCCTTCAGTTACATGAGTATGCTATGAGTTGACTTTGGCAAAAAGCCAAAATAATTTTTGTTGTAGTAACAGAGACATGTTTACAGTATTTCTGTTGTATGAGAAGTGACTTACTGAGAACACTGTGCTTGGGGCAGATGTTATAGAGGTTTGTTTTGCTTTTCTCTCAGTGTAGAGTGTTATCCAAGAAAGGGTATTACTTAAAAGGTGGCATTTTCTGGAAGAAAAGATGATTTGGGGGATTTACTCCAAGTTTGGGAAAAAGTCCTCATTATTGTAATAAAGAAAATGAATGTGGAGATGGTTGTCAGTACACAACTGCCTGTTCTCAGGCAGTTCTTTGAATAGTAGATTTTTTCCCCTCAGAAGTGCATATTCCTCTTTAATCGCCCCAGACCACACATTTGGCAGCAAGGAAGGAGCTCTTGTAACAGCACTGAGGCTGACTGAACAGTGATTAACAGGCTTCTTTCCTTCCTGCTATTTAGAAGTAAATGATTGAAAGCCAAAATACTTAGGGAAATATATCATGTGTAGAAAAGTACTAAATCATATGAGGGGTGGCATTAAAAAAAAAAAAAGAAAAAAAAAATTACTTTCTATTTGTTTTACAGTTTATGCAACAACAGCTGCCAATCCCAGAGAGTCATCTTATGCATGTTACTATGATGATGAAAGGCAGACTTATCTTGGGGACTGGTACAGTGTGAATTGGATGGAAGATTCGGATATGGTAAATTACTTAGATGAGTTTTCTGCATTTCCATGCATGAAAAATCACTAGGCTTTTCAAAAATAGCTCCTTTACAGGATTTGTGAAAGTACTTGTTTTCATGTGAAATGGAAATCAACAAATCAAGTTCATAAAAGTATTTATCTACTACTCAGAACCATATATAATCTTTATTTGTTTGTGCCACTAAATTTATTTCTGAAACTAACTTTCAGAAACATGTCTTCTTTTGCTATTTGTAAGATTAGAAACTGTCTCTAGTTTTAGATTCACATAATCTTGATTTCCTAATCTGAGACCGCATCTCCAAATTTGTTAAACAAATTGGGCAGCTCAGTAAGTTTTACCTCTGCTTCAGGGATCCTTAAATGCTGAACTGTGGCTAACCCGTTTATTAGCATTATGGAAAACGGTATTAATGAAACGTGTATGCTACACACTCCCTTCTTGCCCATTTGCTGGGAGATTAGGAGATAACTAAAAGCAATTTGAGAATATACTGTCAAATCTTCTTTTCAATTTTTACTTCTATGTCTTTCAAAGATTGTATAGCTCTTGCCCTATACTTCCTTCTACATGCTGGCAGCTAAGACCCTTTTCAGGTTTCCTTGTTTTTTTAGAATAGCTGAATTTAAGTATCTGTGACCACATGGAAGTTTCTTCATGCAGGAGGATCTAAGAAAAGAAACTCTCCACAAGCAGTTTCAGCTGGTGAAGAAACGTACCAACACCAGCCATGTGATGCAGTATGGAAACAGAGTATGTATTTGAGTGGGCTTCCTGGTCAGATATATCTTAAAACCTTTTGTGCCCTATACTTTCATTCATTTCATTTTCACCTAAAAAAAAAAAAAAAAAGAAATCACTGTAAACTGGCAGGCTTGATTTAGAAAATGAAACTGTTTCTCTCAGAAGACCACTTAGCATTTAAGAGATGATGGTCCTGATGCTAAAGGAAATACAGCCTTGTGTTGTGCTTTAATTCAAGGAATCAGGATATGAGTTGTCCTCCAAGCTCTGTCGGTGATTTAACACTCCAGTCAAGTATAAGAAGGGTATTTACTGCTGCCAGGCATATTATGACTATTAATGAAATGTTAATAAGCATATTGGTCCCTTGAATGGGAAGAGCCAAGAGATCATATATAATCTATAATAGTCCCATTATTCAACAGATGAAATATTTGTCTAAAAAAAAGAAGTCAGGTTGCTTAATCTGATGGTCTTTTTCCCCACAGTGAGTTTCAGAAATAAAAGTTCCCTGATTTTTGGCAGCCTTGACCTTGTATTAAAAAACCCAACGTGCGTGCACATGCACACACTTAGAACCCTATGATCTCCTTTATTTTTTCTAATAAAGCAAATTTAGAGAGTTAGGTTTGCATGGCAAAGCAAAGACAGACTACCTGCTGGAGGTGGTTGACAGTTTCCATTTGTTTATTTTCTAACCTTCAGAGCATTTCCTCCATGAAAGTGATGCAGTTTCAGGGCATGGGGAGGAAAGCTATCCCCATTTCTCTGCCACCTGTAGAACACTATGACCTGACGCCTAGTCCTGATGTGCCACTTGCAATCATGAAACGAAAGCTGATGGCTACCAATGACATTTATGAGGCTAGGAAGATTGCTGCAGAGATGAAAATGCACCTGGAGGTAAGGAAAAAAAACCCAAATTTGAACTACACATGAGGTCAGATTTGTTTCCATCATAAACAATGGTAGAAGTAACACCCCTGAAGCCAATGGGATTGCTTTCAGTTTTTGCAAATGACAACAAAGTTACTCTTCAGACTGGTAACCTCTAGCTGACAGTTTACTTTCCCTTTACAAATCAGGGATCTGTTCCACAAGGCACATTCAGTAGTGATTCTCTAAGCTAATGTAAGCAAATATGTAAGTCAGTCTTGCAGCTTTTATTGCCAGGAAATTCCTCATCTGCATCCATAGGGGTTCTTGTTGGGATGGCTTATTCTTTGGTATTAGAAAGACTCTTGTCTCAGTACGACTGAAGTACCCCAAATCAAATACCTCCTGCAGAACGGTATTCAGTTATTGGTGGTGTTGGTGTTTTCTTTCTTCTGGCAGAACATTAGAAGGACAGTGAGTGATTTTGGGTGCAAGGAGTTTGACTTTCTGTCTTCCTAGTTTTCATTTGTGTGTTAAGAGACAGGTCCAAAAGTCTGTGCTAAAAATACCTGGCAAAATTAGGTCCCTTAAGGAGGCCAAGAGTTGAGGGAGGTTTAAAGAAAGAAAACTGTCATTCAAAATCTTCAAATTTGGTTTAGGAAAGGGATGTTTTAAGTTCTTGGGTTTTTTTTTTTACTTGCAGGTGAAAGAATTTATTCAAGAATCCATGCGAAAGATAATCGCCTTAGTAACAGGATCAAAAGAACAGACCGACCAAATTCTGTCAGACAGATTGATTATCAGCAATTACGACTGCTACCAGTCAGCAGTGAACCACTTCAAAGCTCATTGCTTCAACTGGCACTTACCCTTGGTAAGTCAAGCATTAGATGTAACCTGATAAATGTACCAGTAAAACAAGCACAGTAGTCATAAGCATGTCTTGAAAATCAGCTTTTATTAAAAAGCTAGCTTGGGGCCAGTCATACAGCTTAGTTTTGGAGAAAGGGTAAGTAATGTTTGTCAAAGCAGGAAACCACTTCCACTACACCTGTAGTTAAGCAAGATGATTACTAAAAATACTTTTAGAAAAAACAAAACCAAAAATAATCCCTAATTTTTACTAGTTAGTCTGTCCCTTTATCAGCTCCTTCCCCAGAAATCCCATTATTAAGTAAGCCATGTTGTATTTCTGCTTGAAACATTTCTGCTGGCAGAACAGAAACATAAGCACCACTGCTGTGAATTCATAATCCTGATACATTCAGATTTCAGTATTATGATCGTGTGTTGCATAGTTCCTTGCAATAGCCTAGCTGTTACTTCCATGGTCTTGTTGAATTCCTGAGAGCCACTTTTTAGTTTAAGGGGTTTATTACCGTCTACTCTTCCTGGGATCCCAGTTGAGGACCAAATCCTGTTGTGCTAAGCACTGTTTAGACAAGAATAAGAGAGGTCAGTTCCTATTGGAGAAAACCCAGTCCTCCTGTCAGGCAAGATAACCTAAGCAGGCAGTGGTATGTGGTAAGATGAGTGAACAGCACATTAATTGATCTTAGCAGAAAGCAATGGGATTACCTGGCAGGTAGCCAAGATTTAAGTACTGTATACAAATCAAAAGCAGATGCACTCCTTCAGCTGGAGCTTCTAATCAACCAGGCTGTTAGGAAGCCACATTGCTCTGTTAAACTTTTAGTTCCTATTTAGTGGGTTTTTCCCTCTGATTTCGTGGGATTTTTGTGAATGAAGTTGGTTAGATGGGTGACCCTTGCCTAAGGGGCTAATGTGCAGAAACAGCTGAATTTACCTCATGAAGTTCAAAGAGCAAAATGCACAGAAGAAAGATGTATTTAGCCTAGTATTAGGTCATCAAGACCGTCAATAAAACACCTTGAATATTAATAGCATCTCTAAATTACTTCCACAATTTAATTTGGATAAACCATACCTGCTCTTCATCACTGAAACTATTAACAATGTTTGTTTATTTCAGTATGAGTATGCACTGAGACAGCTCTATGCCTTGGTCAATGTTTGTGAAGGAGGATACCCCATTGACAGGTAACGAGGTTCCCTGATACACTGTGTAGTTTTATCTGTGGCTAAAAAAGCAGAAGGTAATAGGCAGACGAAGCCTAATGCCAAAAGCTTCTCACTTGTTCTGCTCTGTTGACCATTTTGTCAGTAAAGTTCTCACTCTAAAGTTACGAATGCTTGTTTTGGAAAACATATTATTATTAGTCCCCTCCCATTCATAATGATCCATTTCCCCAGTAACCCTCTAGTTTCCTTGTTGAAGGCCCTCAGGGGAAGTTATAGCCAGTCAGAGGATCCCACTGCATTGCATAACATAAAATAGCATGACTGGTGCGAGGGTGTTGTTGCCCTGTAACTCCTGTATAATCTTACACCGAAGCAAGACTGGGGACTGCTGTACTTTCTCTGCTGCCCCTTCAGCTGCTGGCTCAGAACCCCACAGCACTGCTGGGTTCTGGTGAAGAAAGGGAATATGGTGCTAGGGCCCTCATCTGTGAGCATGTGGTAGGAAAGCACGGAAATAAGGGTCCAGGCTGACCCTTGTGGTGATGCAGTAGGGGCAAGGAAAGCACAGTGCTGAAATTCTGTCTTGGGAGTTTGTGGCAGAGGATGGGATCCTAGCTTGTGAGTTGTGGGAGGAAGAAAAAGGGGAGAGGAAAGTGGAGGGGTAGGGAATGGGAGGGTGGACTGGTAGTTTAGGCAGCGTACACATGCAGCCCAGAAGGTGAAGAATTGCTGTCCCAGTTCCTGGTGGCATCCGGCTACAGTCAGTTTGGGAAATGGTTTGAGAGCAGAGCACCTGAAAAGTTTCTCATCGTTATTGTTCTCTGTTGCAGAATATGCCTGGCCATGAATCAAGTGTGCCTTGGGTATTGATGGAAACAGCAATCCCTAACATAACCCTTACTACAAGTGATAACTTTTCGTAACTGTAACAATCCAGACTTTACATGCTTGCAACGTGAAGAGAGTGAACCACTGTACTGGAACTGTGCTGGGAGCTGAGGCACCTGACCATGAGCAATATGGTGCTTGCCAGTGCTCTCCCCTGCGTCCCCACCTGCTGACAGCCAGCTGGTTTGACAGACGCATTTTGGCAGACCACCTGGAGCTTTCAAGATGGATGATTTGTTTCAAAGTTCAATGCTCTTAAGAATCTCTGGATGAACACTACAAGCCACCTATCAGTGATTGCTAAATCTATGCTAAATTTAAACATAGAGTCACTAATTCTGGAATTTTCTTTTTATACTATTGCTAACTAATAGCTTTTCAAAAAAGTTAATGAATTCCATTACAGTGAGTGATTTGCAGATTGGTTAAAGAGTGAAGAAACCAAAGCTTGTTTTTTAAGCTTTAACTCCTTAACAGTTTAAAGAAGCGAGTTGCATCCAAGAACTATCAGATGTGAACAGCACAGTTAAGCTGTGAACAGTAAAATTCTCTGTGGTTAGAAAGCACTGTTTCCCAAAGAAAAACATCTAATGCTGTAAATTTAGCACTAGTATGCTATAATTAAATGTATATACATACAAACCTGTGGGAAGTCATAGAGTACAGGAGTTGCCTGTGAAGAAAAATAAAGTTGACAATTTCATCAACCTACAGGGGCAATACAGTGTTAGGCATCTTGTGTCTTGAAAATGAATGAGAACTAATTAATTTTATGATGTTGCATTAAAAAGTTAGCTATCCCCTGTAAGCCTTTTGTAAGACAGCTCATCTCAAAAAAAAAAAACCAAACCAAAAACCCCAAGAAAAAACAAAACAAACTCCAAAATCCCAACCCAAAAGAAACAACAACAAAAAATGTCAAAAGCCCAAAATCACATTTGAAGGCACAACTCCTTAGAGGTGACTCTGTAAACAACAAGCAGGGGGAAAATTAGAGGTTATGAGGTGAATCAAAATAGTTTCAGGTTGTCCATACCTTTTTACACTTGGAGACAGGAAACAGAAATAATTGTTGGTCCTTTCTAAAGTGTGTTAAAATATGCAAAATTACCTCATCTCCATGGGAAAAGAACAAAGTTTGACAAAAACTAAACCAGCATTTCCAGGATGGAGAGAGTTCTGGGTAGCTCCACTTGGAGCAGAGAGATCGTAGGGGGTGTAACTGAAACTACTTTTATATAAAGAAGAAACAGATAAAGCCAGGAGTATGAGAAAAACCGCTGTCTGCTGAGTGACTGAGTGAAATCCCAGAGCACAGCTGGTGTCAAGACGGATGGGAAAAGGGTAAAGTATGTGGAACTAGGCTTTACTGAATTAAGAAATGGAAGTTTGCACCCTGGAGGTTGTTGCAAGTTGAGATATGTGCTGCTTTTGAGTTACTTCTTGTTTCTTTTCAGCTGTAAAGCAAGTTTTTTTCAGCAGAAATCTAAAAATAAGAGGGTATGATACTGAGTATCTGAATGTGTTGCAGGTGTTCCCTTGATGGCAGGAGGAAGAGTTGGCCACACAGGACAGCTTTTAGGCAGTCTGGCTGCTATCATGAAAGAGTGTACCAAGAGCCCCCAGTCACTTTGAAAGAACAGGAAAAATGACTCCTTCAAAGCCCTTTTTGAATATATACATTAAATCTGCTAAGTTTTACACATCTCTGCTTTTAGAGTTGTTCTCTGCCCTAGAAATCCAGCCTGCTTCTCAAGCACTTAGCATCATCAGTTCATAGTTTTAACAATTTTCTTCACCCTTTTTCTTCTGAAGTATTCTGAATGGGCTTTTGGTCTTTTGGATATTTATCTCTAGAATGTAGAGGGGAAAAAAGAGCCCTCCAGGTTCTTCACAGATAGAGCCAAGAGTCTCCAGCCATACTAAGTAGGCCTCAAAAAGTAATTATCAGATGAAAAATCAGCTGTGAGCACACATTTTTATTTTCACACATTACTGACACCCAGGTGGCACTTGTAGCTCACTACCATCATGTGCCCTGGCCCTCTTGCAGACCCTTGTAGCTCTAAGGATGCTAAGCTGAAACGTGAGAGTGGGATTTTGTGCTGTTCATTTTCCTCCTGTGAGAGTGATTTCCAGGGCTTCACCATCCTAAATGCTACCCATGGCTTTGTTCTCCCTTCCTTCATGGATGTGCCAAAATGAGAGAGAGGCAATCTGCTGAAGAAGTCACTGCACCCACAAAACTGTCTGAGATGCAACAGGTTCTTATCCATGCCCCTCAAAAAGCATTAATGTGCTACTGAATTTCCAGTTCATATCCAGAGACCCATTTCTTTTGCAGTCAGTCAGGGAACAGCCGGGCAGAAGAAAAAGCCAATAACCTTCATCTGCAGTGATCAATGCATTTGTTTTAAGGCCTCCAAAGAGCATCACACAGGCTTAGTGCGTGCATGGCAGGCTGTTTATTTTGGGATGGTAATAGAACGTGCTGACAAAATCATTTTAGCATTGTGCAAGGTCAGTCTTACGCCAGAGTATCTTGTGGTGTATTGGGCAAGTGCAGACACCCTCACTCTTCCCGCAGGCACGCAGCTGCTCAGGCTGCTGTTCCTAGAATGCCAGGGTATAGGAATGACTTTGCAAAGTATGGAAAACTGTCAGGTTCCCAGCAAATTGTCATCACCAGGCAGAAGAGGGCAAAGTTGAGGCTGCGTTATTTACAAAAACCTTTCCTGAACAGAATAGTTGTATGTATCTGTAGCCCCTGGCAAGAGTGTCATTCGCACCAGCCAGGGCTTCCTGTCCTCCTCCTCCTCATTGCTAGGAAGTGAGTTCAAGGCCCTTTTCCGAGCTGTTCTGTGCCAAATCTGCCGTGTGTTTCTACCCAATGTCCTGCTGCTCACAGCAGTTCACCGCCTTTCCTTTTAGAGGACCTGGAGGGCAGGAAGCATGATCAGCCTCCGTAGTACACTGTATGCTGGCTATTCCTCTATAATGTCAACTTCCATGGGCGCAGTTTTGTTCAGAGCACACATAACCACCCTCCCTTCTCTACTAGCAATAAAACAGAAAGCAGTTCACCTGGAATTGGAGATAATGCACTTTTTTAGAAACTCCAGTAAGTAGCATTATTTTAGCTCTGTCCAAACCAAGTTGCATCTTCTCTTACCAGGATGGCTTAGGTAAGTGCTGAGCAGCTGTGCCCATCTCAGGGCAGGAGGCTGAAGGCCTCTCGTTCCTGTGCTCAGCCTCTGCTGTGTGAGAACAGGGATGGAGGAGCAGCAGAGGGAAAGGACACTTAAGCTGAAGTCCTGACTAAGCAACATTTCATGCCAAGAGCTCAGGCAATTCTGAATCAGAAGCCACTTCCTTCCTAGGGACACGGTACCCCAAAAGAGGCAGGAGACAACAGAAATGTTACAAGTCTGTAATCCCGTGCACCGCAGGCAGAGCTGGCCAGTATCCCACAGTAGCAACAGCTATGCAAGGAGGGACTCTGGTGGGACAAGCAGAGTCTTTGCCCCAGCTGGATAGGAGGAAACCCTTTTTCACAGTGCAAGGGGTTGAAATGCTGGACCAGGGCCCCAGCGAGGCTGTATGATCTCCAGCCCCAGAGACCTGCAGCACTGAAAGGGTGAGGCCCTGCGCAACCTTGGGATGCAGCCCCACTTGTGAAGGGATTGGATTGGCGACCTCCAGGGGTCCTTGCCAGCCTGAATCACTCCACAAGCCTGTGGAAAAAAGCCAGTCTTATGCTGGGTTTTGAAGTACATTTGGTGACTTCTGCATGATGAGGCCCAAAAGCCCTTGAATTCAGCAGTAAAACTGCCTTTGATGTCAATGGCTTTTATTTTAGGTTATACATGACCTGCCAGTGTAATTATTTCAGTGAATTATTGACAGATTGTATCACTGGGTGCAAAGTGGCATTAAATCAGCTCTGTGCATGAAGTGGCCTCATGGACTTTTTGTTTTTTCTTCGCAGAAGTTGCCAGGTTCAGCAGGTCTCCCTCTTCCTCTCCCTCACACTGTGAGTAAATGAGTGATTGCTTCACAATGTTTCTCTGCAAACAAGTGTTTGAGGAGGCCTTGGCTGGATTGCACAACCCTGCTTGGTCAAAGTCTCCTGAAACACTCCTGTCTGCTGATGGCTCATGTGAGGGCCAGAGCATGAGTCACGGCGTGACCATCTTGACTAACCAGGGGAGGCCACAGGTCACCAGACTAGCCTGCTTCCTCCTTGCCTGGGCTGCAGCTTGAGGAAACCCCATGGCAAAGCAAATGAATAAAATCCTATGGAGCATTTTAAAATGCCCATTCCATTCCCTCATTTGACATTTCTTTTCTCACCACCCAAAATGTCAGATACCAGCCCAAAGCAGTGAAAGACCCTGGGCACAGGGTCCAGAGGGAGGGACATGCTGAACTGCTCCAACAGTCTCCACGGTCGAGACTCAGAGCTTTGCCAGAGTTACCAAAACAACAGCATGTTTGTTCCAGACAGGCTGTTTCTGCATGACCCTGGTGCAGGCAGAGCCTGAGTCCCACTGCTGAGCTGTGAGCTTGGAGAGGCAGCAGCCATCTCTGTCCTGGGTCCTCCAGGATCCCGTAATTCGGGTCATCTCCCAGCTTGTGTTTCCTGATGAGGGACAGCTGTGGTCAGGCCTTGGAGGAGCTGGGTCACGCCTGTACCCCAGAGATGTATGTTTAGCAAAGTTACTGCTGGTGGTTTACATAATGTGACCAAACAGGCCAGGTGCCCCGTGGCCTCTGAGCAAGCCTCGCTCTGCACCAAGCCCCAGCGCAGGGATTTCTTCAAGGCAGCTCGCGGCCAGGCACAGTAACTCACATTACTGCCAATAGCCTCTGAGTTTGGGAGAGCCACGGCAACCTTTGCCAATCAAATCAGAGCTTTGCCGTTGTTATGCCAGAGGAAAATACTGCATGTGCAATTTGAGAGCCTTTGTAAAAGCCCACAGAAATTCAGCTGGCACTCCTTGTATTTTGAAAACTGGGGTCTGCAGGTCTGATTTTGGGACTAGGACTAGGTAAATTTTAGTCTGAGCCCATTTGGATTGCAGTGATTTAGCACTGTCATGGTTTCCATGGGCTCCACTGACCAGACGTATAATCCATGGTTCCCCCTTGCCCCAAGGTCCAGCTGCGGACTCGGACATCCCAGGATACTGCGAGGTGTCGGAGCGCTTCACTTCATCAATCTGTTGCTTGACGCTGGCCCATGCAAAGTCCAGTTGCTCTCCGGAAGTATGCAGCAGAAGATCAGTCCTAGCTTTCTTCCTTGCATGTTTCTACTTTAGCCTCATCCCCATCAGATTACTTTAGGCTCATTAACTGTGAATGTTATCGTATAAAGACAACCTGATCAGGCCAAGGACTTTGGCAGACATATACATCTTTGCTCCTCGGGCTTAAAATAACTTGCAGCAGCCATGGCAGAACTAAGCTGCTCATCAGATGCTCCACATCTCTGGGTCTGGCGCTGGGGAGCCCTGGTCCTGCCATAGGTGGACCCTGTGCAGTGTGATACCTGTGCACAGGTTGTGGGAGGCAAGGTGGGTACATGGCTTGGAGTCCTACCAAGGGGGGTGAGGAGGCTGGTGGGACGTGGGCCAGAGAGCTAGTCTGTGCCCATGGTTTGGGTGGGGAAGGGAGGTGAGAGGCAGAGGGGTTGTCTTCTCTGGGAGAGTGGGTGCAAAACAGAGGATCTGGAGAATGTATTTGGGGGATAGTTTTGAGAAAAAAAAAAAAAAAAAAAAAAAGGTNGTTTTGAAAAAAAAAAAAAAAAAAAGAAGGTTCATAAGTGATGCTGCCAAGAGGTTGGGCCCTCCTGTTGCCACAGCCCTAGGGGTGACAGCTGAGATCGTCCTCAGTGTGGCAAGCATGGAGCAGGTCAGCATTCAGGACATATGGACATCAGTGATGATACCTAAGGTGGAAAAAGGACAACCGGCCTCTCCATGCTATGTGTCAGGGATTTGCTGGCAGTCCTTCCACCAGAGGGGGAAACTGCCATGAGCTCACCCAAACATGCAGGGATGGTCGTGGGCCAAGGAGCCGGGCAGGATGAGGACATGTTGTCTCACGGCTGGAGCATGCAGGGAACCCTGTAGCCAGCCCCCCTGGTGCGGGCCTGCTGCCAAGCCATCAGCACACGACACCCAGGGCAGTGCGGCAGAAGGGCAAGTGCTGATGTCCTTGCTATGGCCTGCAGGATGGACATGGGGAAGCTGCTGTTGAGGCAGAGAGGCCAGAAGCTCCCAGGGCCATGGGGGCTCCCTGGGGGCTTGTCCCACTGCTACAGCCAAGAGTGGGACAGTGGGGAGCACCAGGGGCAGCCCCTGTCAGGGCATTGGGCACCTCCCTGCGGATGGGGACGGGCTGCGACCAGGCATGGCAGGGCTGTGGGG
>VZTL01041817.1:16831-31518 GCA_013400535.1 Scopus umbretta | reverse complement strand
TTTTTTTTGAGAAAACACAATTGTAAATCTTTGTTTTACTTGCCCATCTGCACCAACTATGTTGCCCTTTTTGCCTGGACAGGGCACAGTTTTACTATCCTCTTGTTTCCATAGGGGAGAAGAGTCTTTGCCCTCAAGATTTCTCACACAGAGAAATGAAGCATTATTTTTATCCATGCCAAAATTTTCTCCATATAAAAAAATCACACACAAATGTATTTTTATGTCCTAAGTTTCTGTAGGTACATTTTATTTGTTTGTTTTAGATATTTTCAAAGCTGATTTTACCTAGGCCTTCCTGTTACAGTGACAACCCCAGAGGAGATCAAGAATTCCTTTAAATTCTGAAAAGCTAGATTTCTGGAAAGAATATGATCTGGAACAATTGCATTGATGTGTTCTGTTTAGAAAGAATAGAAATAAAAGCACTTCAAGAACAATCTGCCTTTTACTAGTGTAGCCCTGAAGACAGGCTCAAATTCAGACTTATCCAGTTTAATGATAGCAGATTCTGCGGAGTTCCCTCTAGTGTCTGGAAATCAACCAACCTGTGATTACAAGAGCTGCCTGCTTCTCTTGGCTGCTCCTACACTTCAGGCTCCTGTCCCCTGGCTCTGGCTCCTTCTCTTTGCCTGCTCACCCTGTGCTTTATTCTGGAAGCTTCTGCCTCCAAACGTGTTTTGCTGCTTTTAAAAGCAAGAAAAATCCACCCTCAATTGATAGAGTCCTACTAGACCTATCACCCACTCTCTTCTTTTCCAGGTGAAGATAGGCTAAGAACACAAAGGAAAAAAGTGTGATGGTGTCTAAATGGGTACTTGCTCTGATGGACAAATTCTGGCAAGTTCTATGAGAGAGGATTGCTGCATTTATAAGACATGGATGGCACTGCAGCCACAGAAACACACAGAAGAAACACAGAGGTTGAGGGGATTGTCAGTGGTGTTCAAAAAGGGAATGAGAGAAGAGGTTTAGGAGCCCTGTTTGGACATGCTGACCTTGAGTCACTCCCTTGGCACCAGAAAGGAGATACATCTAGGTGTTAGCATGAAAGGAGAGATCAGGGATGTAGATCAACAGTTGTTAGCACAGAAAGAAGAATTAAATTTGTCTCCACTGATGAAATTGCTCCTAATATAAAATTTGCTCTGCTGTTAAATAAAATAAAATTTCCCAGCAATAAACAGATTTTAATAATGATTTTCTGTATAGTGACTGATGTATTTAGGATGTAGTGGACATCTGTCGCATGCACCTTATCAACATAAGTGTTGCAATTGCACCGAGGGCATGTTTATATTTTAACTTGCTCTCTGTAAATATTAATCTTTCCGACACATCTTTATCACACAACACTCTGACTGCAGAGGCCTTTAAGAGGGCTGTAGCTGATATTTACTGTTTAGGAAAGGAATGGCAAAACCCAGAAGAGTTAAATGCAAAATTGCTTGGTGTCATATTAGATTTGGGTTGTTGAAGAAATGCCGAATTAGCAGCAAAGCAGTAGAGAAAAGGTAATGCTAAATATTGCTCACAGTTCGGTATCAGCGTGATGACTTGATCATTATTTATGCAGGAAAAAGAACATCAGCCTAAGCAGTCTCTGTGTAATATGCCATCTGGTCTTCTGAAACCTTTCAGAGTCCAAAGAACGCTGTCACTATAAGTCATCAAAAATGAAAAATTCACTACTGGTTGAAAATGTTACAAATTGTAATGACCAAATTTTGGAGAGCAGACTAAATATAAGTTTTCTAAAAAGCAACAATCCTTATACCAAAGGATGCTTTTCAGCATTCCAGGGAAGATCAATTTCCTTTTGACTGGACTAGACCCTTTGTGGAAACTGCTTTTCACACATGTGGTTGTCCTGAGCTTGTCTGAGCCTGGTGATATGCCAAGGGCTGACATAAATAACCAGTACAATGTATGGCTGTGAACTTTACTTGTATCTTTTTCTCTGAACCTATATTTGTTGAAAAAAATAAAGCAAGTCATATTTATTTACTTTCAAAACAAGAACAGTGGAGACTATTAGCTAGCTGTTATAAAAGACCACTCTTTTATACATGTTTTTGCTGTGTGAAATGTTGCCTGCCTGACACTCTGCTCTTAGTCTCTCAGCTAATTTCCAGACACCCTACTTTAAATTCCAGGGAGTAGAAAGACTATCATTATACTTCCTCTGATGGGTTTGCAAGATAAGGAGAGAATATTTACAGCAGCCATGAGAAAGGAATGCATGTTTCCAAAATAAAAAGCATCTTGACATTTCCCTCATGTAGGCCTCAAAATGCTGGGAGCCACGGGAGATTCTTCAGATACTCCTGGGTCAGTGAACCTCATTTGAAGAGGCAAAGCCATGGAAATGACGCATTTGTAGAAAAGACTGCTTGATTTAAGGGATAACACTTCAGTTTCTAATAAACAAATGCACTAAAAAGCCAAGGAAATAAAAGGAAAGCCTCACAGCAACTACCTGATTGCTTGTTTGGTTCCATTCCTGGAGACGAGGTTGACATACAGTCATGAAGAAGCTCACTCAACAAGAGTGAGAAGCAGTTTAGGCATAAATGACAGTTTCACATCACTTCCTTATGTAATTGTCAGTTTTGCAGCTTTGCAGGCAGAGTCAGTTAGCAAATACCTGGTCACTATTGATGTCACTTGGTTTTCTACCATAAGACTTTCTGATGAAAAAAACAAATCAAGTCTATATAAAATCAGAACTGCACCTGACAAAAATGATTAAGAGCTGTCAGCTGACCTCAAAAGTTAATTTGAAATATAGTTAGAAGAACATAGAAAATAATTTAAATTATTAATTTAAAATATGCAGATGATTGGAAATCAACAGGGGAGCGGACAATGATGAGTTAATAAGGGTCATTTAGATCACAGAGAAACATGAACCCCTCTGCAGAGCATGCACCATGATAGACATAATGCAACATTTTACTCCGAGAAGCCACAGCTGGAGGATACATGTCAGGACTTTTTGAGAATTTATATTTAGTTGTAGAAATGAAGTGACATGAGCTGCCTGTAGACAATGTTGCAGTACAAGAGACTATTGACATTTCTGGAGTTGTACATACAAGGGAGGATGTTGAAAAGGAGTACAAGACAGTATTAATGAATAGTATTTGTCCCTGATGCAACTCTGCCTGGGTAGTATGGCTAACTCCAATGGACATACCTCAAAAGAGATGGTGATAAATTTGCAAGTTGTAAGGAAAGTGCTGGAGTGGCCTTAATCATTAAACTGAAAGACTAAGAAATCCTACAGATTTATCTTATCAAAGAAATGATAACAGATATTTAACAGCAAACCATGATGACTTGAATGGCAGCAACTTGTGAATTGATCATCAGCTACTTACACAGGGACTACCAAAAGTAGCTAAGAAAAGCAAGCTTGTTTTCATATGTGACTATTCAGTCTGCAGTGGTCTCCATTCTCTCTGGGGAAAATCTATAAGGACATATGTATAGAGAAAGGCTGAAGAATGCTGGCAGTGCCTTGGAATGAGGAAAATCAGCTTTCTTTCCCTTCTTGGCTTGAAAGGGATTGATGCAGGTGCCCCAGACAGAAGACTTCAGTGTTTTCTGCAATGGGACATTCTGTTAAGGCTCTTCTGCATTAAGTGAACTAGAGAGCTATTCACTGTCCAGTGAGAAGGCAAACTGTGTGGTCTGGGAATAAGGCACTAGGCTTAAGAGGGAAGGGGGAATTAAGGAAGTGGGACACCTTGCTGTCGTATGTCTGTTTAAGTAAGTGAAAAGGATTCAACAAAAAAATCAAAGAGACAGGCTTGCCTATGTATCTTACATCCATGTCATTATTATTCTTCAGAGAGGGGTGCAGGTTCTCTCAGAAAGACAAGGGTCTACAGGCTGGGTCAATGCAAGGAGTAGAGCAATCACTGCTGAGATTGTGGGGGCTTTTCCTGCTTTTGCCACTTCTGTGAGAAGGCCCAGTCCTGTGGGTATGTTCTGAGAAGAACTGACAAATTGCTCTCTGCACCTGACATGTGTCTGTGATTACAAATCCTAGTGAGGTTTTATTATGATCTAGGTTTTTGGCTACTCAGTGCTATCAAAATTTAGATACAATAGACGCTCAGTGATAAAAACACCTGAAAGGTAAATTTACTGTGATCTCAAGCAGTTGCAACATGCAGCTCAGCATAGCTTTTGATCTCAGTTTTATGTTGCAGGTGACATTAAGACACTACCATTTAAACAGGACTTCCAACTGAGAAGAAATTAAACTCCAACATCCAAGACAGACTCTCAGGTAGTCCGTGACCTTTTGCCCTACACTGGACATTTCTTCACTTCAGGCTATCTAAAGTTTTGCTGGTAGCAAACAAACTGCCTCAGCCTGAGAGCACCCAGCTTGCACCAAAGTTCACCCGTACTGAAATTTAATCAAACTTCCCTGGAAGGGTCTTTCAACTCATTTGGTTTGCTCAGAGCTCACAAAGTGTACATGACACCACTGTTCAAAAATATGTTGGATGCAGCAGAAAACACTGACTAAAGCTCTTGCTTAGGAAGCGTATTATAATAATAAACATCCAAGGTTGCAAACAGACTGGCTTATATTTATTTTTTTTATAACTGAACATTTTGTAATCAGGATTTCACCCTTTTAATTTCTTATACTAAGCTAATGGTGAAAAGCAATGTTTTTGTTTATTCTGACTATGCTATTATGGACAGAAAAAAACTTTAATTTATGTATAAACTAGAAATAAGAGCGTAAATATTTACTCATTCTTTCAGCTATGACCATGGTTTATTCTGATTGATATTTTTCATATCTATATAGGTGTTTGCCAGAAAATAGGGATATAGTGAATATATAAAGAAATATAACACATATTTCTTCAAACAAGTTGCAGGAATCACTATGACAAAGTAATTCACTGTGATTTATAGTCTTGTTAAGTTTTGATCTCACGGAAGTAATTTTCTGTTAGCATTAATGAAACCAGTGCTTTGGTCAAGCTATCCTACAGATTTGAGGTGTCTCACAAACCTGAGACTTTTTTCAGTTCTATATTCATTTATGCGAGAGAAACTCTAGATCTGAATTATGCAAAAGCATTAGGAGTATTTTCTATTTAAAAAACACCAAAAAACCAGAATATATGTCTCCTGGTAACTTTTTCTTCATAAAAAAGCTAGGAACACAACTGAAGTCTTTACAACACATACACATGCTGCAAACCCACTTCCTTAGAAAGGCAACTAAATGGAGGATGAGTGGATAGAAATACCTTATTACTTTCAGTTTAAAGTAAGTCTGTCAGTTACACTTAGTCTTGTGTACACTTATTTCATAGAAATGTGCCTTAAATCTATACATTAATTTTATTCACATTAATTGAAATTTACTACATCTTAGTATTTTTTTTAAAATTTATTGAAATCAAGGTTGATATTAATAAATAAATAATAATTATTAGAAACATAGGTGAAAATTTCCTTGAAGTGAATTACACTGAGATATTTTGTCATTAAACTTCTATAACTCTTCCAAATTATAAGAAAACATAGAAAAAGAAATAAGCTTTCATATTTTTTTATAGATTTAGAAAAAAAAAGTGTATAGTTCAGCAGATGGGTACAAGAAAGAAAAGTAGAAATTGCATGCAGATTTACTAGCCTTCTGTAAGAAGCTGAGGTGCAGAATGAAACCAATAATACCAGATTTCACAAATGTGAGATTCAATGCTCACCCCTCATACCAATCAAAGTGCTAGAAACAAAGCAAAGCTGTTTTTAGAACAGGGGAAATGCAGTAGAAGATAAACATGATTCACAATAGTATTGATATGTGGTAGGAAAATCTAAGAATAAATATAATTCAATACTGAACAATACTGGTATGAAAAGAGATTGTATAAATGGCTGTAAATACAATTTATTCACTGTATGAATGAGGATTAATAGAAGAAATTTGTAATAAATGACCTAGTCAGAGTGAGTTCTAATACAAAACTCTACAGCTTCTCAGTCAACATTTCTCATGAATAATTTTTAATAGACATAAACTGGTATGTCAGGACTGTTTTTGAAACAAACATGATGTTTGTTCCGTAGGAATCCACTTTTATACTGTCCATTATTAATTATTGAATTAGCTTACCTGTTTCACTAGAAACAATATCATGACAGAGCTGGCAGGTGCGGGAGATATTCTGGACCAGAGTCCCATGCTGGAACAGAGACCAAAAAGTGTCACCATGACCATTCTAATAAATTTGTCCCAAATATGCTGCTATTTCACTCTATTATAGATCAATTATATCACTGTGTCCTGTGGGGGGAAAAAAAAAAAAAATCTTCTTTTGTGAGTGCAACTGTTTAATGAATCTTCTTACAAATGAATGAGGAAGTCTACTAAAATGTCTAGGCTTGCTAGGCTCCAACTACATTTTGTGTTTTCTGATTAAAATCAGAGAGAATTTACTCTAAACTTCACAGAAAGCCTGCCTACTGTAGCTTGTCCTTTAGCCAATAAGAAGTCAGAAAACTATTAAAACATTAAAGCGCTGATCCTGTTCCCTTTAAACTCCATGGGAATTTTGCCAGTGGTTTTGCGAGAATGCAATCCAGCTCCATAAATACATATATATATATTTATACACACCTCACGAAACCATTAAAAGATGCCCTAGAACATAGATAAACTTTGTGTAGGAAGCTTGCTGAATCCAACTGGCTGTTAGGAAGCAGCTCAGTAATAGCTGTTTTTAACCTTTCTGATCATATTTTGTCAAATATCCAGTCAGTGCAGGATCAGGGATAATCTAAATGTACAAAAAATGATGTTATCAGCAGTTAAAGTTTTACTGCAATTCTTGTGACATTCAGTGTTTTTTTCACAGCTTCAACTGCAAGACTGGAGAAAGTGACAATGAGTTTCAGCTTTAATTATCAAAAACTTGTTTACAACTTTTTTTAGTTCAGAGGAAAGCCTGAAAACATTAATAGATCTATATATTATATAGGTTCAGGGAATAAAACCATTTATAATATAATGATTTTAGGTTCTAGTTTATGATTGTCATACTTTGAGTTGGCAATATGGAGAGTCAAGAAGATGTTGCTTCCTCCATTTCCAAGAGAAATTAAACTTGCTGCTATTCATACCGGAGGATGGCTTGTGCACTTCCCAGAACTCAGGGGCGTCCTGAGCCGCTAAGCTGGAGAACAGGCAGAGATGCAACACTAGCACTGTGGAGGCCAGCAGCAGCCCAGTTTTCAATGCCAGACATAGGCTAAACCCAAACTGCGTTGCAGATACATTCTTCAGCACACCCCATCAACCTGGCTAGCAATGTGACCTGACTCCTTCTCCACACATGTGCCAAAACTTTCTTCTGGAGGAATCCAGGAAGTGGAAGGGCATGATGTATACCCATGTCTCATCTTTACATAAGGTCTGGATGAGGTAAAAAAGAGTACTGGGATATGGGATATGGAAGTGCTCTGGGGACAAGCATTTTGGCATGGAAATGCATCCAGCCCACTCTAGAGGCCTGGCAGTAAGGGCATTGGCTTCTCTGTACTACTGTGTCTCCTGGGATATTCCTCCCTGGAATATCTGCCTGGAGCCTCCTGGCTCCAGGCACTGCAACAGAGATTACCCTGCAGCCATTGGTGAGGCAGGCTGTCCCCCTGTAGCCCATGGAGAACCTCACGATGGAGCAGGTGGATGCCTGAAGAAGGCTGTGACCCCATGGGAAGCGTGCACTGGAGCAGGTTTTCTGGCAGGACTTGTGACCCTGTGGGGGACCCATGCTGGAGCAGACTGCTCCTGAAGGACTACACCCCATGGAAGGGACCCACACTGGAGCAGTTCGTGAAACACTGCAGCCTTTGGGAAGGACTTAGGCTGGAGAAGTTCATGGAGGACTGTTTTCTGTGGGAGGGACCCCACCCTGGAGCAGTGGAGGACTGTGAGGAGTCCTCCCCTTGAGGAGGAAGGAGCAGCAGACACAACGTGTGATGAACTGACCACAACCCCCATTCTCCGTCCCCCTGAGCCACTTGCAGGGAGGAGGTAGAGAAAATTGGGATGAAGTTGAGCCCAGGAAGAAGGGAGGAGAGAAAGTGTTTTAAGATTTAGTTTTTATTTCTCATTATCCTACTCTGATTTGGCTGGTAATAAATTAAACTGATTTCCCCAAGTTGAGTCTATTTACTCATGACAGTAATTGCTGAGTGATCTCTCCCTGTCCTTATCTCAACCCACAAGACTTTCATTATATTTTCTCTCCCCTGTCCAGTTGAAAAGGGGAGTGATAGAGTGGCTTTGGTGGGCATGTGGTGTCCAGCCAGGGTCAACCCACCACACATGGCAAACTCACTTAAAAGTTTGTGGTGCCAGCATTGATAAGAGCACAAGCAGAAAACTGGCTCAGTGAAAAATCTCAGACTGCAGTTGTCAACCAGAAGATAGTCAATTGACAGAGCTTTTTCTGAAGTCTCCAGAGACTGGTCATAGTCTGGAACAAGGCCTGTTTAGTCAAAGAAGACAACAATGCTATGACATTTATGCTGGTTAAATTTTGTAATAGGCATAAAACTGTAAAGTTTGTACATATTGAAGAGGTGTCGTTGTTATTCCCAAGTGAACCCAAATTGTCTTGATTCAGTGGTTTCATAGGCTTCAAAATATGTTTCAATACAGCCATATGCAGATTACTTCTGGGAATAGGGACATAGATAAGTGTTTAATCCTTAAAAGGACTTTCTTCCCTCTCTCCTTCCTTCCCACTGAGCCTTTTCTCAGACTCTCTGGGCAGTTGGAAAGCCTGTCCAGAAGCAGTGTCAATACACAGAGGCTTCAAGTGGAGTTCACGAGTGCTACATCCTTGTGAAAACAGGTAACAAAAAGCTGTAGAAAAAAATAACTCCTGGCTTAATCTACAGCCTGCTTGTCAGGTTGTGAGATTTGCTCTGCCTTTTTAGTCCAGACACCTGCTTGGTCTTTCACTCTGTTGCTGTCCAGCTCTTCAAGCTGAGATCTTCGTAACAGTCTAAAGCGGGCATTTATCCCGTTTCTTTGAGTTTCATGCTGGGACCTGTCTAGCCACATGCTTCTCCAACCCTGACATCTTCTGGGTAGAGAGTTGTCTTAAAAATCAGAAAGGTTTTCATTAAAAGATGTGGTTTCAGTGTCTGTCCTGTGGTATCACTCTCCCTTAGGGCATGTGTTTTGACCTTACACTTGTAAAATGAAGCAATCATTTACTAACACTCCTGCTCCTTCTGGTTCTTTGCATCACTTGTTTGCATTATCAAACAAGTGGAAAAAGCAACATATGTAACAAGTCAAGGTGGGAAATGTTTCTTAGATGAAGGAAAAAAAATGCTATTTCACAGAGAGAACAGATGGACAGACAAAATGACGATAATCCAGCTTTTTCTCTACCGTTTCACCTAACTTGGGCAAGACTTCTGTTATGTGTTCATGAAGGCAGACCAGACAGTGCCTGGAAGCCCATCAACAGCACAGTCATGTAACATGACTTTCATTTGTCACTGGTGGAACTTCAAACAGATGCAATCACCTTCCCAGTGGTCTTTGGAAGTGCTGTAATGCTATGAAATGCTCTAAATTAACAACTGTTTTTTTCTCCTTAAGAATTTTTTATAGTAAGATTTCCAACTGTATTCAATTTAATCAGTGTTCAGTGTAACAGGAACATTTGGAACCACACAATTTTATTTATTTCTTAGCTGAAAGATGGAGAAGTTCCATCAGTCTGAATCCACCTGCTGATCAAGGTAAATATGTGTATTTTGTTCGCATAAATAAAACTTTTCTGATCACATACTGGGGTACTTCCAATGCTTCTGTGTTCTGTGTATCTTTACTCCTGTGATTCATGGGGAAAACTATAATTTATTGTCCCACCTCCTCATATTTCTTTCACAAGACATTACTGCCAAACAGCATTGTACTGTATCCTTAATCTCTCCTGCCACATGATTTCTGGTCATGCCCATATCTCTGCTTTCTGTCTTAACTACTAAGCTGGTACAATTTTCTGAGAGGAATGAAGAATGGGATGGTAAATACAGGCAAGTGTTTCACCAGGCAGATATATACATAGCTTTGTAAGAACAGTTTGTTTCTAAAATAATTGATAGTGCAGTCCTGGAGGATGCCAGCTTCAGTCCCAGCTGCAGACAGACGGCAGAGAGCCTCAGCAGCATTTTCCCTGAGTTTTCTCTCTTTAGTCTTCTCTGTTACAGCATTCAGTAGCAGTTACTGGTGTGAAGGGACAAGAAAAGTTGCCAAACCTTTCTGTACAGGACAGAGCAAAGGGGATCACTGCATCCGCTTTAATAGCCCTGATACCAACAACAGCAATGCTGTGCAGTATATTTGGGAGACAGGAGATGATAAGTTCATTGACCGAAAATTTCATGCTGGGATTTGGTATTCCTGTGAAGAAATTATAAATGAAGAAGGTGAGTAAAACCATGTAAATTTACTTAAGAAAGTAATCAGAGTTCTTCCTAATTATTTGGTGTCACCTTCCTCTCTGCTGCAATGTCTTGTATGTATTTGAAAGGAAAAAGTATCCTTAAAAAATTGCTCTTCTCTGGGAAGGGGGATCTTAGAGGGTGCTATTTAGTAAATTCCTAAAAAATTCCTAATAAATTCTGCAAATAACTTTAGACTGACAGGTTGTAGTACACATTATTATTTTTTTTTAATTCTTCTGACCAGAGCAGCAGGTTATGTTACTTTAACAGGAAAGCATTTCATTTTTCTTATGTTTTTATTCCCTTAGGCAAAAGTGAACATATTTGCCTTAGATGATTGCTTACGATCCCTTATGGCAACATAAAAAGCACAATGTGGTAGTTTTTAGTTTTAAAAATCATTTGAGCAATTAAATCTGTGAGATCTAAGTTATTTCATAGAATTCCTCTTAAACACAGGTATTTCTACTTTCTTTCTGTTGTCTTACCTTTCATAAACCAAAGCAGAAGATTATTTTCACCCTGCTAAAACATAATTTGGAGACTTACAGTCATAAGTGGTGGCATTTAATTGAGCTTCACTGTGGTATGTAAATGTCAGTAGCATGAAATTATCTTGCCATTAAAGAAAGCTTCTAGTTAATTTTAGATCTTCGTATATGGGAATTTCTTAGCTGGTTCAAGAAATACAGCATTTATTGTAAATCCAGATCAACACTAAGTTTTTCCCCTTATTGTCCTGATCAGTTTACAAATGACAATTAAAACAAAACTTCACAGAAATCAAATCAGCTGTCATCTGTGCTATAAAATGCAAATATTTTCAGTCACCTGTCCCAAAAATCCAGTTCTACCAGAAGATCTTATAAGTTATGCAATCTTAAGGGGGTAAATGACAAAGATCAGAGCAAAATAGATCTCCAAAAGACATCTTTCAGGTGTTGATTTCTATGGATACTGGGGTTGTTTTATTTGAGCATCTGCTACAGCAGAATTAATTCCAAGAGCTTTGTTCACAGCATCTGTGTAGGGGTCAGGAAGTCACATGGGTTTGAAAATCAAAGCTTACATAAAGAAATTGGAATCAAGCTTAGAAGAAATTTGTGTGAGCAACAACCTTGTTACTGTAAGGAGAACAGCTCTTCCTTCACAGGGAAGGTAGTGTACATGCTGCCAGTCTTTCAAAGGGACTGATCATTTTCCCATTATGGCTTTCACAGCTACAACATTTTGGAAGTCAATTGCTAGCCTTTCTCTAAGTCTCCCAAACTCTGTTTCTGCCTTGAAAAAGTCTGGAAGGATTCTCTAGCTGAGTCACCAGGGACACTGTGTGTACAAACATACATCAGAAATAGTTTCTCCTGACCATCTCAGTTTGTGCTTTTATAACAGATTTTGTATTTTCTGCTTTCTATTATTCTATTTCTTTAGATCATTACAGAATACAAAATAATCCTGAATTTTATTTTTAAATATTTTTTTTTTAGGTGAGAAATGTAGAAGCTTCATCAGTCTGACTCCAGCTGCTGATCGAGGTAGATATGCATATTTTGTTTGTATAAATAAAACTTTCCTGATCACATTTACCAATATAAATATTCTGTATTTTGATGTAAAAAATGCTTGCTTTAATCCCACATAGTTTTTTGTCCTTTATTTAGTTGTTTAACTTCAAAATGAAGTCCACATGACTTAAAAGATGAATCTATGTCTTTTGAATATACTGCATTTGAATACAAATGTTTTTTTAAATTACTTTGAATATGGGTACTGAAACTCAAGAATTGTAAGGTTTTGCCTCTCCTCATACCTCCATATTCGCAGTCAGGAATTTTGTGGCTTGCACCATGCGGTCTGGACAGGCAGTGTGTGAACAAGGGCAGGCAGTATGTTGAGGGGACTTGGGAGAGACATGTTGTGGACCAGACCAGTCTTGATGGCGGTCTGAATCTCCTCCCTTTATCTTACACAGAGCTGTAAGGAAGCATTTCTATTCTCCTGAAAGCAGAGAGTTGACCTCTTTCAAAGAATTTTTCATGACCATTTTATAAAACTTGCCTGCAGATGCTAAGCACTCTCCCATCCAATGTAAACCCTATCACTGACATGGTTAGACCAATCACTTTGCAAGTGGCTGATCCAGAAAAAAAAGTCTTCCTTCTTCCCCAGGGGTTTGAAATTGCATGTCCAGGATACTAGGACTCGAGTACTTTCCTGAATATGCAAATTCAGCCCCTTGGAGAAAAAGACTCAGTACCTGAAGGCTAGTCCTCCTTCCCTCTGTTGCAGCTTGTCACTGTGCATAAATAAGACAAGATTTCATAACATGATAAAAAAATATAAATGAGATGTGGTTCTTAGTCACACAGACATTATCCCCAGAAATAAGGGGTGGATTATGGGCCCTGTCCTGAGAGCTCCTCACACCATCCACAGGTGGACATAGTGCTGAAACTAACCCTGTGAAGAGCATCAGCAAATGCCACACGCACCTGCAGGTCAGATCAAAACACCTAAGACAGCATCTAGGTACCTGGTAACCACACTGAGAAGCTATCCTGTGTGGAAATAAACTCCTGCCCTGCACAGAAGAGTAAGTCTGTGTTTTGCACATGCATATGTCTGCTGTGTGTACAAAACTCAGGATGCATCAAGCTCATCCTTCCTAGGGGGTTATTTATCATCCCTAGACATCATACACAGGGATTATCACAGTTTTTCAGTCCATATGTAGTGATGACTCACTTATCAAAAATGTTAATATGCAAGCTCTTGTAGCTGGAGCAGTCAATACTGTTGGGCAACTTAACATCTGGAGTTCCTGAATAAAATCAGAATTTTTTTACTGAGACAAAGATTTTCTGGAGAAATAAACCTTGTCCAGGAACCCCCACACATAGCCTGCCAAAATAATTTAATGTCTAAATGACCTTTGAATCAAAATCGTCCCACAGATACTGTCAAAGCCTGCAGTAGGGGTTATTTACCACACAAACATTGTTTACTGCCATATGTAGTGTTTAGTATTCATTTACATGTCTTAGCAATGTTTCTATTTTTAAGTTATGATTGTTAGTATATACCTTCACAAGAAATCACTATTTGAATCTACAACCAGATGTCTCTGGACACATTTATTTGTTTTTAATAAGGGTTGGGAAGGTTGTTGGCCAGTTCTTGCTATGTTCTGGACACAAGAAGACCTCCTGCTCCTGACTGTGGGACATTAGCATGCTAAAAGTAACACAGCAAGCTGAGAAACTTTAATGGGAAGATTACCTTCCTGGGTAAGATGTAATCAACAGATATCCAGAAAGAGATGAATTAGCAGATAACCAGAGAAATGAATCTCAGTGAAAACTGGAGAGTGTCTGGGCTCATAAAGACTTCTCTGACCAAAAAATCAAGATCCTGTTTGGTGGAAAATTAAGCCCATGGGGAAGATATTATTTAATGACTAGACTCTCAGGCCATGTGGCTGTGTGTGTGGCCTTGCAGTTTGTTGACTGGGTAACATGGTCTTCTGGTTTGGTCCATTCCTCTCTGGACTCAGCAGCCATGATGTCAACAATTAGATAATTGGATAGAAATTTTTCGTTGTACATTAACTTTCATTCATGGTAATTTTAGGGTAGCTACTGAGCATAAAACCATACTGCCCCACCTGGTACTGCAATCTTCTTAAGTGTATAGCAGGAACATGCAAATGCTCTTCCACTAAATGGCCAAATCACTAGAGGGTATTATAATTTAGGGTGTCCTTTGACCTTGAAGTCTTCCTATAGACGTTATAATACTCACAGCCTTTGAGCTTTTGTTTAATGTTGTGTAAACAATATAAATGAAGAAAGAAATGGTGAAAATACTAAATGACTTCTTATAATATCAGTGCTATTGATTTGGTTTTCCAGGGGTTTTATGGCTGTCTATTGTAGCAGAGCTGCTGTACATCATTTTGCTTCTGACTGGAGCCATTCTTATGTCAGTAGAAATATGCTACTACAGTACTGTCATTGATGGGTTAAAGATCAACACCTTTTCTGCAGTAGTCACCGTATTAGCAGGTACAGTTAAGGATCTCATTTTATTACTTCCAGAAATTTTTTTATTATACTTTTTCCTCTTAAACATAATCACACATTTAATTCATTTGACAATCTCTTTTTTTT
>VZTL01041817.1:272-16803 GCA_013400535.1 Scopus umbretta | reverse complement strand
TTTTTTTTTTTGCTAAATAAATCCAGTTTATTAAACATCTGACTGTGATAACAGGGAAGAAATATTTTTCTTCCTTTCTGTATAAGCCTTTGTATAGTTGAAGACAACTATCACATCTCTCCTTCATCTTCTCCAAAAGAAATGATTGAGAAACATGTCATATGACTTCATATGTATTTCTAAAATCTCTGATCACGCTTATTGCTCTAGTCTTTCTCTAGCCCAGTTTTTGCACAATATTCCTAGAGGGCAGCACAACTAAAGAGTTGAATAAAGCTCACTACTCTTTCTTTGGAAATAGACATGACTGTGGGTATAGAGCACATAGAGTAGGTGTCAAGGGACTGTATTAGTCATTGTACTGGCAAACACATGACACATAAATACATTTAGATTATATTGTCCAGTATTTTTGAGTGATTTGAAGAAATTAGATACTTCATAAAATATTCTTCAGGAGCTCAAGAGAAAACTGCAAAAAGTTGACAAAGAAGAATGCCCTCAGTTTTAATTTTCTAATGTTCTTATGGTATTATATTTTTTAGGTCTTCTGGGCATGGTTGCTCACATGATGTACACAACTGTATTTCAAATGACTGTAAATCTTGGTCCTGAAGACTGGAGACCTCACACATGGGATTATGGCTGGTCCTATTGGTACCTATTGGTTTATATTTCGTTCTTCCATTACATTTCAGTCACTTCACCCTATGATCAAGGGATATATACCTAATTTATAAGGAATGGGTCTACCTTATTTCACACCTGGGGATGCAGTTTGGTAACAATCTGTTTTTTCTCCAAATTCAGTTGTCTTAAGTTATTGCATAGAATTTACAAACTTGTGAGTTTTGCATTTGCCATCCTTTAGACAGTACAGAGACATCCAGCTGCTCTGCATGAAGCAGAGGTTCTTCTCCATAAACATCAGACCCAGATTTAGTACCCCCATCTCCCAGGAAAACTGCCTTGCACAAATTGTTTAAAACTCTTCCAGCTTTAGCCACTTAGGTTAAATTTTTCCTTATGAAATACATGCTTCAGGTTGTTGTATCTGGAACATTTCAGACAAGATGGTTCAAATTTTTGAAAACAGGCTTAGGTAAAAACACATTTTTTTGGCCCTGTAAATAGTTGCAACATACCCTCTGAGGAGATCTAGCAAATGTATTAAGAAAAGGGCTGTTCAGAGCATTTTTACTATAGGGATCTATCTTTGCAAATCCATCAGATCTGATCAACAGCAAGCATCTGAATGTTCAGGTGCTGGAAACTGCTGCTATTTCCCCAACTGTGACTGAGAAAAAGAATAGGAACAACTGTATTGGGTTAAAACAAAAATCAATCAGGACCAGTATTTTGAGTCAGTAGAATCATAGAATCATTAAGGTTTTTACGATCTTTTACAACCTCTGAGATCATCTAGTCCAACCATCTGCTCAGTAGAGCAGAGGTCAGGCTGATTGTCTCCTTCATATGTGCTCTGACACTGAGATCGCAATGGTTTCTTTTGTCTTTTGTTCTATTACTTTTCACCTTCCTACTAACTCAAATCTCATTTGAAGGTCACTGTACATTGCTCTGCATCTTTCCAGGAGTCTTTTTCCCAAGCAACTGTCATTTGTTTGAAGCTATTGTTACATGTGTATAAATGGATATGTTTCTTTAGTGCTTTCAGAGCACTGAAGGATGGGCCTGGTCAGTACTCCCAAGCTGGAGTTTAGCCAGATCATGACAAATGGTGTATCTTACCTGTTTGTCCAGCAGATGAGGTGGCCCAGCACCATATGTCACCCACTTGGTCAAAGTGGAAAGGGTGATCCCTGTTCTGTCAGGAAGAATTGGTCTGAGAAGGTCCAATAACAAGTATTCAGACAACATCCTGGACAATGTCCAGGGGCTACTTGGATACCCTCAATGGGTACCACAGGAGCTGTGTGGGATCCTCAAATAGTGCCTTCTTCCTTCCTTTCAGACTTAGAGTCTTTTTGTTTCTTTGACTCTTATTGCTTCCATTCATTCATGCTTTTGTTCTTGCAGTAATAATTTGGTTTCCCTGGTTTGGGGCTCTGATCTCTTTTCTGGGAAGTGTCTCCCTTTCTTCCACGAATGGGATTAGGCCTGTTTTCACTCTAAAATCAGGAAGAAGAATGGTCAGTGCAAAGAGGGGGCATATTCTTTCATTACTTCCCCCTTCCTATGGGAGCGGAAACAGAAAAATGCAGACTGGTACTGAGGAGCCTGTTGCTTCCTTTCCATCCCACTGGGAAGAGAAGAAAAACACCCAAATCACTGTCACTACTGTTACTGACACAACTCTATTGATGCCACTGTCACCGCCCTCATATTGTTCACCACTGATGTCATCAGTGCTGCCACTAGAGCCAGCCTTCTCCTGAGCACCTGGGCTAATGACTTTCATGATGTGGCATGCACTCAGGAACTGAGGATTTCATAGCTGCCCTCTAATGATTCAGTGCAGCCTGGGCCACTGAATGCCCAAAGAAATGCTTCTACCAACACAAGACTTTCCAAGTCATCAGTACCTGCATACAGGAAGACATTCAGAAGGATGGTCTGTGCGGTGCCTTTCTTCTAATCAATTGTGTGCTCCATTTTTCTATCAAGATTTGCTTTCTTCTTTCCTTTCTCAGCCTGAATGGCAGCTATGTCACCCTGTTTGAGAGTAATCTAAAAATAAAACAAGCCATACATTCAGGTACCTCACTCCCTCCTCCCAGCTGTCTCCTTTGGTTTCTTTCCTCTTATATCCTTTCATATATAATGATGTCTCTCTCTTCTGATAACCTACATTTGCGCCTCCCTTTCTGTTGTATGAATCCTCAGCCTCAGCCTCCCTTAGCTGCTCTCCCTCTGACTGCATGTGAGAATCTCATCTGATCGTAAGAGAGGAAGGATGCTGAAACTATTTGTCTTTAACAAGAAGAAAGAGAACAGATGCTAAAAAAAGGGTCATTAATGATTATAAGTTTTCTAATTACCTCAGCACCCACTTGTGGCCAACAATGTCACCAAGACCATGACAGGGGCATGGGCAGACAGAGGCACAGGCAAAGATTTTGCTACTTTTTCATTGGGACTTATAATCATCTCCTTAGTAGCCAAAAAAAAGAAAGAATTTGGCCCATGGCAGCAGCTTGTCATCCCAATAACCAGACTGAATAAAGCAGCTATTCCTGCAAGAACTACTGAGCCTCTGTCACGGATCTTCTACCTGCCACAGTTTCCTCTCTGTCCTCACATCCAGCTGCTGTGTCCAGGGTTTTTCCTCCACCTCGCCTAAGAAGCATGAAGACCTTTCTTCCTCTACAGTGCTGAAATTGTTAATGATGATAGCACTCACTCTGTGGTATCCCTGAATGTCTCCTTAATAAATCTCTCCGTATTTGTCTTTTCTTCAGCTGCTTTCCTGGAGGTTGAAAGATGTTTCTATTATTGGTGAATCTCTCATTCTCCTTGTGTTTCTCAGATTGAGGCATCCTCACATCAAGACAGCATTTTCTCTCTAAAGACCTGCCCTCTACTAAATTCCCATAACACACCTCATATGGGATGCTCCATGAAGTAAAAGGAAAACCCAAAATCCAGCTCAGCTTCTATTGGCATTTCTTTATGCAGATGAATGACTGGTTGCTTGATTTTGCTTCTTTCTTGAGTTGACCTGTTTGATTTCCCCTGTTGTCATTTGTCTCTGGGCAGAATTCAGATTGAATGCTCTCCTTGAAGCTGAATTTCCACTGCAGCCAAACTGTCCTTTATTCTCTGGCTCTCTCAGTGACAAGACTTTACTCACTTTCTTTCTCAGTTCTCTCTAGTCAGATGGGGGACTTCTCATTTTTTCCAAATTGTTTATGGAAAAGCAAAATTTCTGGCAAAAACTTTGAAGAATCACACTGATATCCTTATTGTACTGTCAAAGGAAACCATTTATTTCTGTCCTTTGTTTTTTCTCTTTTAACACAGTATTGGTCTACAAGAGAATCCGCTCATAAGAGATTTATTTCTTTCAGTCTTTGCTAAAAGGCCTTTATAGAAGCTTTCTTGAAATCAGTTTCTTACCCTTATGTCACTGAGTCCTTCAAAGGGCTTCAACAGATAGATTAAGAAAACAAAAACTTCAACAAAATCTGTATTTCATAATTTTGATTCTATCAATTTGTCTACTAATGCTACTGTGCTTCAGTTATTTAGTCAAAAATGCCTACTACGTGAGTCAGGACTACTGCAGACCTGCCACTTTTATCTCATTCCAGAGACTTAATCTTCAATTCTTCTCTACCACAGTTGGCTTAATCCACAGGTTACATACCACCATAGGTGCATGGGGAGGTAAATCTATGTGCTTCTGGTGATTTTCCCCTATTTTTGCTATTTCTTTGTTATAAGAACTCTTCTGCAGCTCCCCGCATTTGAGAATTAGTTTGACTGACTTTAGAAGGAAAGACAGCTTAAGCTGATCTCCTTCTTCCTGCTTCTAGGAGCACTTTACATCTACGTGCTATACTTCACAACCCTCAAATCTGTGAGATTTGTAGTCTCAATAACTGCATCATTTGATTTTTTATGCATCCTCTTTTTTTTATAATTCCTCTTTCTGATATTAAGCTCTAAGTAGAGTAAACAGAGAAATTGGAGGTAGGGTTTCATTAAACAGGAATGTTAAATGTAAATATTATAATGAATATGTAGAGGTCAACTATGTAAGTCAGATATGTGGATGGTCATTAACCAAGAATCTTTCTTCCTCCCCCACCATGCTCCTCTTTCCCTAATATACACCAATGCAATCACATGTATGCAGTATTTTTAAAAATAAAATTGAAGGACTTGGATATGAAAATTTTCTGCTAATTTCTGATAAACCTTTTTGTTTATAGCCTCGCATGGGCTTCCTTCGCTTGCTGTATGGCTGCAGCTGTCACCACTATTAACAAATATACAAAAACTATTTTGGAATTCAAGCACAAAAGGAAAATGCTGGAAAGGACTTTAAAGATTAAATACAAGTTTCCTGATCATACAGCTCCAGAAAAAGCTTGCAATGTGTATGTGAACTCTTTTCACAACAGTACAGAGGATCCTGCATACCCAATAAAAGGCTTGCATCACCTGGCCACTATTTCAGTTTTGTAAACTCAAATTGTATCTCAAGTCATCCTGTAAATTGTAATACTAGATTAGAATGAAACAGTATTAATTAATAAAAATGTATATTTGTGTAGCATTAGTTATTTTTCTTAATAAAGAAATTAAACTTCCATGCATGTTTCAAGGAAGTCTTAGTATTGGAAAAGTAGATTCAGGTATCTCAGTTCAGAAAAAGACAGTGACACAGGTCCTCCACTGCTCTGATTTTTAAGCAGTTTCCAATGCTAATACAAAGTATGTGAGTTTGTTAGAATTTCAGAGCATTATGGATTTCCACCTTAATTTTTTATTGAAAAGACTGTAAAAAATCGCACCTGAAAAACAAATTCCACAAAGAGCAGGGCAGCATTAAGGCAGCCTACATGTGGTGCATGGCTTGAAAAATTTGTTTGTTATTAAAGGTACAATCTCTCCAGGAAAATCTGTGTATTACAGCTTACGATTCAAGAGTTTCACCATATGCATAGTGATAGGATTTGCTGTGAATGAAAGGCTAATAGAGGGAAGAGGCAGTCAATGTAAATACTAATTTAAAATGGCTAGGAAGGCAAATAGAAATCTGGAAGATACATGGTTGTAGACAGCATACCACTCACCTATGAAATTCTCTAGGTATCATTCTGACAACAGTCTCAGAAAGAATCAAAACTTGATTTCTGATTATTATATGTGAAGAATATCTACAATCACATTAAAGATGGGAAAGTAGAAATTATTATGATCTTCATCGATCAGGAATAAGCAGCTGCTCCACTCTGAGGATCAATGTGGAACTTGCCGATGGAACTGAGCCATGTGTGCCTACTCTGTTGGACACCAGCTTTTTTCATTGTTGTATGAATCCACCAGCTAATGAGCCTGCTAGGAAACGTATTTGTGAATGCTGGGTGACAGAGGCCCTACACAGTATACCGAGCAGCTCTGGGTATTAGAAAAATCACTATACATTTTTTTCAGGCAAAACAATCCTAACATAATAATAGACTGAACTTGTTATGCCAGCAGGATCCATAGTAGGTAAGTTTACAGCCAGTGATAAGGTGGAGCTGATAATCATAGAATAGAATTATAGAATCATAGAATCATTAAGGTTGGAAAAGACCTCTGAGATCATCTAGTCCAACCATCAACACAACAACACCATGACTACTAAACCATGTCCCAAAGTGCCACATCTACACCTCTTTTGAATACCTCCAGGGATGGGGACTCCACTGCCTCCCTGGGCAGACGGTTCCANCTCCCACCCAGCTTGGTATCATCTTAAAACTTAGTGAGGGTGCACTCAGTGCCCTCATCCAGATTGTTGATAAAGACATTAAACAAGGCTGGCCCCAGTGCTGAACCCTGGGGAACACCGCTATCATATCATGGTCACTAAGCCCGAGACGGCCTCCGACCACCACTTCTCCCACTAGTCCTTCTCTGTTTGTAAACAGCAGGTCAAGCGAGGCACCTCCCCTGGTAGGTTCAGTTACCAGCTGTGTCAAGAAGTTGTCTTCCACACACTCCAGGAACCTCCTAGACTGTTTCCTGTCTGCTGTGTGGTGTTTCCAGCGGATGTCCAGTAGGTTGAAGTCCTCCACAAGAACAAGGGCTAGCGATTGTGAGACTTCTGCCAGCCGGTTGTAGAATCCTTCATCTACCTCTTTATCCTAGTTGGGTGGGCTGTAACAGACTCCCAGCAGGATATCTGCCTTGTTGGCCTTCCCCTTCATCCTTACCCATAAGCATTCCACCCTATCATCCAATAGAGCAGCACAATTAAAAACAATTAGCTCAGAAGGAAATCATGGGCCATTAGCGGCAAGACAGGAAAACTGAGAGGTAATTAAGGTGAGAAAACAAAACAACACATAAGCTAGTCTCCTCAGAAGTGAGGTGGTCGGTAGTCCACTAAGTGGTGGCAGGCACCTGTGCCCAGTCTCCATCCACTATGTAACTGGCCCTTGGGAGTGCTGTGTACTCAGGACAGGCAGATTGTGGGCAGGATGCAGGCAGGGACCTCCGACACTGCTTGGACTGTTCCTGGCTGCTGGTGCTTGCAGTTTGTGCAACAGCTCTGGGCTCTGCTGCTAGTTCTTCTGGGAGCAAGTTTAAAGCTCCTCAGATCCAGCTTGCAAGTGGGAAAAGCTGACTCCCAATCAGTATGTTTCAAGCACTCATGCAGCTAGTGCTAGGGAGAGAGCTATATGACTGCTGGACTACAAGCCTAGGGCCCAGAGCATTGCTCTTCGAAGCAGCAGAAATTCTGCTGAAGGCAGCATGTGAGAGCTCGGCATTGGTGGTGAGTGGGCATGTGTCTGTGGGCATTGGCCCCAGCAGCAACTGGAGCAACCATCCCAGACACAGCAGAGGTTGCACAGACTGGGCTTCTGGGGAAGGATGCAACTCTCTGAGTCTGGGGCTACAGAAAGTGCCTGGAGCCACTTGCTGAAGCTGGAGCAGATAAAGGCAGCAGCCTTACCTGTAGAAGGTGTGCTATGACTGAGCAGCTCTATTGAAGCTAAGGAGCTGTGGGAGGAGGTGAGAGGGCTGCATAGCACAAGGGATGATGCAAAAGAGATTTACCAGATCTTCACAGTGATGCTGCAAAGATGAGAGCCTGAACCCCTATAATGCACAGAAGGAAGAGCAGCCAGAGACTGCACTTACTGGAGACTTTCAGGACCAGGAACACTGGATATTGTGGCTTCTGGCAAGAGGAGGACAATGCTTTGTCTATTGGCAGATCTACAACTGCAGAATAGTTTTGGTCTCTGACAGCAGACAGGAGGCTGCCAGCTCTGTCTGGGGAGCATTCAGAGCCAGCTGAGCCTGAAACATGAAGCAGAACCAGGTTAGCATGGCAACCTGACAGTAGTGGGAGACTATATCCTTCAGGGGTTGGAGGCAACTATCTGGTGACCTGACTTGCTGTGCAGGGATGTTTGCTGTTTGCTGGGGGCTGAGATCTGAGGTATTTCAGGGATACTGCTGAAGCCTGTCCAGTGCTCAGGCTATGATTCCATGCTGATTATCCATGTGGACACTAATGATACTATTGGGGAGACCTTCAGCATGTCAAGAATCTGGTAAAGGGTCTAGAGAACAAGTCTTATGAGGAGCAGCTGAGGGAACTGGGGTTGTTTAGCCTGGAGAAAAGGAGGCTGAGGAAAGACCTTATTGCTCTCTACAACTATCTGAAAGGAGATTGTAGCAAGGTGGGTGTTGGTCTCTTCCTCCAAGTAAAAAGCAATAAGACAAGAGGAAATGGCCTCAGGTTGTACCAGGGGAGGTTTAGATTGGATATTAGGAAAAATGTATTTACCAAAAGGTTTGTCAAGCATTAGAAAAGGCTGCCCAGGGAAGTGGTTGAATCATCATCCCTGGAGGTATTTAAAAGATGTGTAGATGTGCTTAGGGACATGGTTTAGTGGTGGATTTTGCAGTACTAGGTTAACGGTTGGATTTGAAGATCTTAAAGATTTTTTTCCAACCTAAACTGTTCTATGATTCTATAAGAGTGACTCTGGGGCAGTGAAGGTTTAGGACACGAGGGCCCAGGTGGTGTTCTCATTGATCCTGCAAGGACAAGGCTTGGGAGTAGGACATGGATCCTGTGGGTCAACACTTGATTGTGCACAGCTGTTCCTAGTGACAGGGGTTTGACTTTGACAACTGTAGGTGTCTCTCAGAGGATGAGGAACTACTGGGTAGAAACAGGGTCCACTTGTCAAAGCTGGACAAAAGCATCTTTGTGATCAGGCTGGCCAAGCTGTTAAAAAATACTTTAAACTGGGAATAATGGAGGAGGGAGGTTTTGTCATCAGGTAGAAGTCAACAGTGACTGAAAGCAAAAGGTGCAAGGTGATAGGTAAAAATGAGACCTCAGGAATGATAAAACAGGGTAAAGAAAAACCCACCTCAAGTGTATGTACACAAATGCAAACAGCCTGGGAAACGAGTGGGAGGAACTAGATTGCCACATGCAGTCAATGAGCTGTAGTATCATTGGAATGAGAGATGTGGTTGCACAGTTGGGCTTCTGTGATTGCTGAAGATTAACTCAGTGGAGAAGGACTTGAAAATCTTGTTGAACTGAGACCACAGCAGGCTGAAAATGTGCCTGGCAGAAAGCAAGCCAACATCATCTTGGGCTGTATTAACAGGAATATACCCAGTAGATCTGGGAAAGTGATTATTCCTCACCATTTAGCATTCATTAGATGACATATATAATACCGTGTCCAGGTTTGGGCTCCACAACACAGGAAACACAGAAACAAAGTGGATTAGATTCAGCAGATGGCCACCAAGATGGTGACGGGGCTGGAACACGTGTGATATGGGAAGAGGTTGAGGCTTTTTCTGCCTGCAGAAGAGACTTCAGAGGAATCTGAAGCCTGCGGATATCTACAATGTCTAGCAGTCTTCCAGTTTCTACAAGGAAGTTATTTACTACATGGAGCCAGGCTTTTCACACTGGTGCATGGTAGGAGAATGACAGACACTCAGCATAGGTTCAGAGAAGAGAAGCCTGGGTTGGATATAAGGAGAAACTTTCCCATTGTGAGGACTGTCAAGCAGTGAAACAGGCTGCCCAGAAGAGGCTGTGCAGTATTCCTACTTGGAGGTTTCAAGACCTGACTAGGTAGAGCCCTGAGCAACCTGGTCTTACCTCATAACTGATAGGAGGGTGGACCAAAGACCTCCTGAGGTACCTTTCCACATTAGTTATTCTACAATCCTTCCCCTCCTGCCTCCAAATAAATGAATCTAATATTTGGAAATATTTGGAATCTCTTTTTTCTGTTCTCTTTAGTACTGGTTGCTTCTTTCTGTATACTTCAAATACTAAATGAACCTTTATTTTCAAAGTTCAAGTTTTGTCCCCTTACCCAATAGCAGAAATTCCTTTTCATCAGCCTATATTCTCCTACAATCAGAAAATTAGTGTCATAATTCTTCATGCTTTTCACATCCTGTGGAGATAAGTTATATGCAGTCTGCTAGCTTTATAATTGATTAATTTATGGTCATTGTGCACCATCACTTCATTCACACGAACTTTAGAAAGAACAATTGCCATAGTATTCTCCTTATTAATTTAACCTGTTCCCAGCTTCTAAACACATATTAACACCTTAAAAACAAGCAAACAAACAAACAAACGTAAAGTGGCATCCCTGAATAGTGACTGGGGTAGACTGTGTCCTGCCAGCTGACACCTTATTGCATAGAGTACTGTGGGACTTGCTAAAGGATGTCAGTCAGGTATTTATACCCAAAGTCATCTTCTGGTACTTTCAGCAGGGTTTGTTTGATTATATATTTCACACTGCCTAACTTGTCTGCAGTTTCACTAATTTTCAGCATTTGGTATTCATCCTAATTTTCCCTTCCAGTAGGAAAACTGACACAATCACATTCTCTGGCTGGGGGAATATCAAAATTATCTTGGCTGGAGACCAACTGCAAGACTTACCAATACCTATAAACTCACACAGAATTATAGAATAATTTAAATTAGAAGGTACTTCTGGGGGTTTCTGGTCCCACCCTCCCCTCTCAAAGCCAGACCAATTAGATGATGTTGCTCAGAGACTTAACAGTTGAGTTTTGAATATATTCAAGAAGTGAGATTTCCTGACCTCATTGGCTTGACTACTGTAATTGTGGAAAAAAATAGTTCTTAATATCTAACCAGAATTGCATGTGTTCATATTTGTGTCCATTACTTTTTTTCCTTCCCCTGTGCACATCTGAGAAGTCTGGCTCCATCTTCTCTACACAATTCTACTAGGTATCTGTAGACAGCAATAAGATTTCCTTTTTCATCCTTAGAAAAGTCTGTCTTTATTCATTACAGCATACTCAGTATTCTGAAGCTGCCACCTTCAGTTCTGCAGATGAAAAAAACAGTTGCTAGAGAGTTTGTATACACTCTAGTAGAAGTAGTCTCAATCCCTTGACCAGAACACAAGATCTTGATTCCTTCCACTTGTTTCACATATTTCATTGTGATAGAGATGTTTCTAACATATTCACTGACAGAGGAATTATTCCAGATTCCCTCTGACCTTCTGCTTTTCTTCCTTTATAATAACTGTGGTCTCCTTGCAATAGATTTTTACCCAGCTCATGTTGTTCCTGGTTGTCACCAACGAATTTCCACCTCATCCAGGAATATACTTGGTTGGTGCCTACAAGATTTTTAAAAGATTTAATTTAAGCACCTCAATTTTTTTCTTAGCCTGCAGTTTATAAACACAGACTGGTAGTCTCTATCATATGCTTTTTCCTCAAGACAGTTTCTCTTTTTATATGGTTTGCACTCATATAAGGTGCTGTATGCGGGCAAGAGCTTTTAAATAATTGTGCGGTGAGACCCCCATCCTGATGAATTCTTAAAACTCAGACCATTTGATTTTCTCACATGCTAACCGTTCAAGAAGGTATGTGCCTTCTGCTGGATTTCTGGTAAACAAATTCACCTGATGAAATGCCAGACTTCTTATCCTTATTTGCAACCCATGATTTCACATTCTGGCCCTTATTTTAACTTTTGACTCCCAGTTTGTAGACATTTTGGGGTAAGTCCTGGAACCACATTATCTGAAAGCAGGAAAAAAAAAAAAAAGCACTTATCAAATACTGTGGCATTTTTATTCCACTTCTCAATATTGATGAATGTGACATCTCAGTAAACTTCAGGTGCCTGTGGCACAGATATACAGATCTACAGTTGTGCTGGTTACCTAGAGTCCAGTGAAAGTTAATGAGAGAAATAGGCACTTCTACAATGCAATTCATGTTATCCTAAGCTGTATGCCAGATAAATCACAGGTTACAGGAACCTGTCTCTCTTCACTACTTAAGAAGGGGATCTGGGAGGCTAGCTCTGGGTAGGCTGTATCTAGGACAGATGTCTAAAATTAGTCAAGAGTCTCCTCACTAAGACTTTCCAGTCTTAGCATTCTTTTAAATTCTTCCTTACTTTAAGGACCCTTGTATCCAGCAATGTGACTTTTCTTGGCCAACACCAAGAAATAGTTGATTTCAGGAGAAAAAATGTAAATTTAATACAGTGCAACTGCAGCTTACATAAAAGAAAATTATGTGCCCTTTAGGCATGTACAAAGCTTAAAAAAAAAATTAAAGGTGCTGCAGCTAAATATCTTTCTTCTGTGACTTCTACAACTAAATCTGCGGGCCTAGTTTTGTCATCATTTATAAAAGTTAGTATTATTAAGGAATCTACATAGATTAAAATATGGCTGAGTGAGGATCACAGAATATATCTCTTAAAGAAATAATCTCATAATATTTCTTTTTATTATCATAATATTTTTATATGGAACATATATCCACAGGTATTTAGACCATGAGGCAGAGATGGACAAATGAAATAGAAAACTTCAGATTAAATAATAGATTTCGCCTGAGGAAAACATATTACTTCAGAAATACCAGTGGAGAAACTTGGTTCTCAATATGAGAAAAAACCACAGAATTATAGAAAAGTGTGACCCATTTAAAAGGTTACTTAATCCTTCTTTTCCTCTAGGCAGGATAAACTAAAGCTACATTGCTTTTTTACAGATGTTTCGTTAATCTCTTCTTTAAACCTTGCAAAGACAGGCATTCTAAAATTTCTGTGGCAATTTATCCTTCATGCTCAACTATTCTTAGCAGAAAATTCTTTCCCTGTAAATCTCCTTTGCAGTAATTTTAGCACATTGTTCTACTACAGGATAAATAGAGAACAGTTTAGTTCTATCCTCTTGGTAATACATTTTAGGTATTGAAAACTCTTTAGATATGACTTTATTCTACTTTCTAGATTAAAATATATATGTTCTTTAATGTCTTTATAGATCACAGGTTACCTTTGTCACTCACTGTTTTTCACTGTGTTTTCTTGATCTGTTCCACATTTTAAAAGTGAAATATTCAAAACCAATGAAGCATTTCTATCTAGAAAGTGCAAACTGGAGCAGAATGATTTTTAACTTATTTTAACATTCAATCTACTAGTTTTTACAACAAAGCAAGACAATGTTGATTCATGTTTAGCTGTTGGTGTCCTATGACTCTCTGATCTTTTTCTGATTAAATTACCCAGTTATTCCATATCTTGTTTTTATTGACCTGTGAATGACTTGGCAGTTGCTGAGGTATGGACACAAGTATAACAGAAACCACAACAAAAGCCCCTTTGTTTAAGGGAGTACAGTTTGGGTGAGGAGCAAGAACTTTTTGGACAAAATGGATGTTTGACTTCACAGTTAAGGTACAGTCATTCAAACAAGAATAGAAGCCCAGTGCTACAACAGAGAATAAATGGAGCTCCAGCAAGTACTGCAAGAACTGGCTACTTCTCACTAGTTGTGAACTATCTTCCTGGGTAAGTGAGATGCATGCATGTTTCTTGAAGCTAGAGCAATTGAAATAGAGATACAAGAAAAGGTTAACATCCCTGCAAGATGATAACCATGTATTTCCTTGCACTGAGAATTCCTTTCACGTTTGGTGATTTTTACTGATAGAAAGAGGTAGATAAGTGCAGATGGTGTTGAAAATTACATGAGCAATGGGACTTGTAGCAGCAAGTGCAGTTTGGTTACATGCTTTCTGGGTAGGTATTCCCTTTGTAGGTATTCTGCAAAGAATGCATTTTGACAGTGTTTGCAAAAAAACAGGTAGTCATGATCTCTGCACGTACTGATGACACAAGAGAGGCCAGGGGAGGGTTTGGAAGACAGAATTTAATCTCTTAGATGTAAAACTGAAGGTCATGACACCTTTGCATTAGCTTTATATTCTGGTTCAGCTCACAGGATGAGGCAAAAAGGGGGTAAGTCCTCAGCATGAACTGGGAAAATGTGATAGGGAAGAGAAGCCTAGAAAGACTAGGAGTGAGAGAACTTCAGGAATACATGGAATTTACACAATTGACATGAATAATGGCCACCTTCATGTTGGACATGATGATTAATTACCACATATAGCAGAGTGGACAAGGGAACTTAATGCTCGGTAGCAGTCAGAAAAATATCTCAAAACCAGGAATTTGCATAAGACATGCAAAAGAAGAAAAGAAGTGACAACTGCATGGGAAGTATGATGGGCATGGATGACTAGAAGTGAATGAACTGAGTGCGATTATTTTTTTGTCTCTCACAGTAAAAGAAGTAGGAGATATCAGAGAATATTACCATATACCAGGTTTAAAGTAAACATAAGGAAGTCTTTTTTTAATATATGATTAGTTCTTTTCATCAGGGATGGCATGTTTCAAATAAGAATTTGAAAAATTTGTGTGAAAACCTGGTAGCTTAACAAGATGCAGAGACAGATTCTGTTTCAAACTGTGTAGCAGATTACCAGAACGTGGGAGAGTATAATACAGGGAGTGTCTCCATATTATTGGCCCATTATTATAAACTAGATAAGCCCTTATTTGGACTCACCATTTGCATATCCTGCAAATACTTCCAAAAACAACATCTGAGGAACAGGCTCTAACCCCATTTTCTACTGATTTTTATTCCTTTGTCTCTCACATCTCCCTACGTCCTCATTCCTTTTTTCCTGTAAGTTCCCATCAGTCCTAGTACTGACAGACTATTCTGATAAGTTGCTGCATGTCTGCAAACTTTGATCTACCTATTTAGATTGGGAATCACTCTCTTATAACAGTGATAGAGCTCCTAGTAGAGTTTTTCCCATACTGTTGTAATGCAAACAATGACATCTTGTCATATTCACTAAATCCAGAAGAGCAGAAGTCCTACAGGTGAATGTGTGTCAATGGTGGTGAATCACTAAGTGAGACATTGGCTGGTTCATGTTTAATAAAGCCTCCTGCTTTATTCTACCCATAATGAGAAGCAGAAATCTTTGACATTTGAAACACAAACTTTTTTGCAGGTCAAAAGCAGGGAAAAGAACCAAACAAAATCAATTTTCCTCTTCTGTCTTCAGCTTTTCTCTAATTCCTGAGGCAACAATGGCAAAAAACAGCTCAGGGAAGAAGGTGCGAATGTAAACTGCTACTCTGGGGATAGGGTTGGCCATAAGTACCTCCTGCTTCTTACTGCTCACTGTGTGCAAGACTTCCTCTGCCACCTCCACTGGGTGCACACCATATGCCACCTTTCTGAAAAAGACTGTAAATCAAACAGAGAGGAGTGAGAGCTACAGACAGACAGACAGATCTGAGGGAATGGTAGTGAAAAGATACGCAGCTAGTCCTTTAGTCAAATTAATTAAATTCCTACATACTTTCAATCCCTTATCCTTCTCTTCCCCTCACCAGTATGTCCCTAAGATCTTTTTACAATTTTGAAGCAAAATCCTCACTGTCTCTAAGAGAAGGAGCAACTTGAATACAGTGGAACTGTCCCTTGGGACTCTTCATGCTCTGTTTTACCTCCATTTCCCATGTTCTGGTGTATTTATTTTCTCACATAATGTTTCCTTTCCATGTTCATTCTCTTTTCACCAGGCTCATCTGATGTCTCCAATCTCTCTTCTCTTTTGATCCCCTAACCTGTTCCTCCTCTCTGTCATTTCCATTATTTTCCTTATGCTCCTTCTCTCTGGTAAAAGCCTCCGTAATGCTATATGGGCCTCATCTACTGTGTCTCTTGATGCATCAAACCTTACATTTCCAAATAGATGCCTCCCAGTTGCCAGGTGCTGGTTGGCGATGGTATGAACAGATGAAGGTTGGATTCACAGTGCTGACAGAAATATCAAATTCTTCCATTTCAGCTCTAAGGCAATCAAAAAAGCCTACAGCAGCATGTTTAGAAGCAGCATCTGAAAGAAAGAAAAACACCCACATATGCATGTTTGGATATATGACTGCATGCATATAGATGTATGATAGAGCGCCATAAAACATGAATGTTTGGAAAATTGAGCATAGAATGATTAGCCAAAAGGCAAAAGAACAGTGAATTATTTCACCCAGTGCAATTATTATATGACATGTTTAAAACAAACAAAAGAAAATTATTTGTACAGGACAGTTATGCATGAGGTATACAGTCAATCTCCCAATACATATCAAAGAGCATGTGTCTTGATTTCCCAATCAGAAATGTTAAGTCCCAGTTAAGGAATACTATTTCCCTTATCTCTACAGTTTAAAAATGTCTTTGGTGGATAAACAGCTGTGCTTGAGGTGAATCTCCATGCCATCTGTTGCTGCAGTTTGTGGCACCTCAATAAAATGCAGTGAAATACATGTCCATTTCTGAAATGCAGAAGTACTAATGTTTTGTAACCAGGTGGTTGCCCTGCAGCAGCAATCTGTGATTCTTTTAATATTAAAGTTAATTTAAAATAAATGAATGTTAGGAACTTTTTC
>VZTL01041814.1:11236-45778 GCA_013400535.1 Scopus umbretta | reverse complement strand
TCTATGATTCTATAACTAACTTTCCAAAGAATTAGAAAGCCAAGTTTTCATCATCAGTGGGGAAATCCTGTCCATGCTTTAAATCATCAAAAAGTCCTCAGAGGCTTCAGTGCTAACAGGAATTGAAGAAAGTATGCACCAGCCTCCCTACAGTCAATTTATTTCCTTTTGTCTTGAACTTAATTTATGGGTGGTTTTGCTTTGGGTTTTTGGGGGGGCTTTTTTGTTTGTTTGGTTTTGGTTTTGTTTTTTTTTTAGTCCTGGGCAAGGACACAAGGAAGAAATCTCCTTTCTGTCGTAATAGGTGCATGTAGGAACTTGTTAAAGAAGAAACAATTAAGTGCATCCCAATTTGCATTTCTGAACTTCTGCAGTTTCACTGTTCACGTATTTCTAGCACTAAAACATAAAGGATCATGTAAGTATTTCCATTTACACTTTTTGTCATTTTTCACCAAGAAAAACATCTTGAAGAACTTGCCATATGAAAAAAAGCCAAAAATCATTGTGTGATAAGCATTCATATTTAATAAGAGTTTACTACAACCCCTTCCAAAGGAGGAGGAAAAAGAATTAAAAAAATACAGGCAGGGAAAGGAACATGTTACACAGCTATGCTCCAAATACTCCCTACTTGAGCTCTGCTTCAGCTTGGTAGAAATGAAAACAACTGGGTAGATCTGAGAACTGCTTCCTTTTCCCATCCCCCTTCCCTCCTCTCTGGCTGGGAGGAGAACAGGATAGCAGAAAAAATTCCCCTGGTGTACTGTAACCTGTGTTTAATGGTCTCGAGGCCAAATTATACAACTGAATCAACATACTTTGATTGCTTCCTATCACTTTTCTGCCTTTTTATCTCACATAAATCATTCAGCTTTCCTCTTGAATCTCATCCATTCCCCAGTAAACAGACCTGTTTGCAGTCTGTTGTGGAGTTCTGACCTTGTCTTCAAGATCCCACCAATGCAACAAAAGGTGCATCGACCTTGCCAAGGAAGAAAGACAATGGCAAGTTGTGCAGGTTTGCTTTCCCAGGCAATTTATACAAGAAATGTATATAACTCAGAAGTTTAAACACGTTGTAAGAATATAAATATGCTGTGTATAGTGCGTAGTAATATGTCTTAACAGGAACACTTGTGAAAACTTTGGCAAACAATCAAACAGTATTAAAAGGCTGCCTTTCCTCACTCCACATTGTAATGTTTTCAGTTTCTTATTGTTAAATTAAATGAATATATGAAATAATAAGAGTTAAAAGCAAAAGATGTACTGCAGAGCCTCCCCAGTCACAAGCCAGATCTGTAGATAATTAATTCTGACCAGCCATATGGCCTATTGTGCCACAGCTCTACTGTTTTCTATTCATATATAGTTAAAGTGCATTAAAACTACACTAAAGTTGCAAAGTCAGCATTCAAAAGGTTGAAACTGCCAGAATGAAAGCTGCTTGAGCAACATCAATCCAGCCTGCTTATGCGAATGCACTCAGATACAGCCTTAATTTTATAACCACACATTTCTTCCCCGCCCTCTCCCACCCTGCGTCTACTGTGCACAGCAGACTCAACACGCAGTTATTTCAAATTCTATTTCAACTTTCTTTTTGAAGGTTGATTAAACTGAAGAAGAATGGGCACGTAATCTGGCAGCGAATTGCACTGATGTTTGCTGCCAGTGCAGAAACTGGCATTTCATTCCAGGTTGTGGATAGGGGTATGCACAGGAAAAGACCATATGCTCTTGTCCTGACCTACCTGCCCTGATCAAACTGTCCTGCTACTGTTTGTCTTCCCTGTGCCTTCTACTTTTTTCTCTCAGACCCAGCCTTCCCACTTCAGCCTCCTTATCCAAGGCCTAAACATTCCCTCCTACCCTATTCACAGTTGCAATCTTCCCAACATTTTTCATGCAAATACCCTTCATTCCCAATCCAGTTTTCCCTATTAATTTCCTAGGTTTCCCCACAGCCTCTCCTTTGGTCTCACCCTCCCATACCCTCATGTTTCTACTCCCTTTCTACTACTAAGCATTTCCAGCTCAACCTTCATGATCTTTATCTTAGTAAGTAAACCTCTACCACCACCAGACTTGAACCTTAGCTCTTGATAACTCCTCATACAAGGCAAATTAAATCCTGAGCAGATACGAGTAGTCTCCTTACATTCTAAAAGGGCTCCTGGTACCCAGGTAGCACCCCTCAACCAGGAAAAGCATCACCAGAGAAAGTCCTGATTGGAGCAAGGCACCCTGGAGCTAGCATATGTCTGTGAATGACAGATTTCTTCTTCTTCTTTTTCTTCTTTTCCTCCTTTATCTTCTTTACCTTTTTTTTCTCCTTTACCTTCTTTTTAATTTTTCCCCTTTCTCTTTGTCTTTTTTTCACATTTTCTGAGACTTTAGCTGCCAAACTGTAACAAGTCTCAGCAGAGTACATACAAAGAGATTTATATAAACGTTCAGGTTGGCCAACACCAGCCAATTTGTCCAAAGAAGAAGGCAACAAACAGAAAATTCCTTAAAAATAAAAAAAACATTGTCAAGTTTCAGAATGTCATTTCAGAACTATAGAGATGCAAGTGCTCCCCAATTAATTCATTGAGGGGTTGAGGGTTTTTTTCCTCTATATTAAGAAAAACATATTTTCTCTTTGAAGTGGCTTGCAGAAGACACTTAACTATTTTGCCTTTAAAGTTTTTTTCCAGAAATATTCCATCCAAGGCAGATAGCCATTTTGAAAAATTTCATATGGACATATTTCCTCAGAAAGATTCTTGTGGTCCCACAAAACCTGAGCTGTTCCACCCTAACGGTCATCCTGCTTCCACCTTGCCTCCTAATAAAATGCTTTGGTTTCTTAATCAAAGAATATTTTTATAAGATTTCATTTTTTTCCCCCAAATGGGTGTGTGTTCTGTCTTTTGTCACAAGTGAGTACAATATGTTTTTCCCTATTGAAAACCCAGCTACTGGAAAATGGAAATTTGGCTCACTGTAAAGCACTTGAGATAATTCAAATAAAATCATGTGTATACATTGCATTCCTGATTCTCAGGAGTATCTGCAAAATCTGAGAGAGATGCAACTCAGAAACCCCTCCAAGCAAGTCTATGCAAAGTGATTTGGAAACACTCCTTGTTTTTTTTGTTGCAGTTTAGTTTGGCTGACATGCACTTGGGGGAAAAAAGTGCACATCTTTTTTTCTGCAAAGATTGACCTACGTGCTTAGTTTTACCATTTGAAAAGTCAGCAGGATTAAATACTTGCACAAATCTTTGAAGAGGTAAGGTCTAAACAACCTTCTGATGGAAGTACAAGAGAATATGTGTGATCATGGGTGACATCTTTTTCTCTCTAGATACTACAAAGGCTAATTGCAGTCTGCAGCACCTTACACATTAATTATCAACTACACACTAAGTTTTTTCATTTCTTTCCCCCTTTCTTCCTTCTTCTAGATGACAGCTGGTAGTTTTACTTTGTTCTCACTTTGAAAGTGCCTACATTTTACTGGTAATAAGTCCTCTCAAAGAATGCTGCTTGGAGTTTCACAGAGGGTCTTCCAAATCAATCCCATTTCTTCTGGCAGCGACTCCAGAGATTTCCAGCAACCCACTTTGAGTGGATCAGAGCAATGGAAATACCCTTGAAGACTTCTTCTGGAGAGGACAGGTCTGCTCTGGAGCTCAAAGGCAATTACCACGTATTTCCAAGAGCAACTCTGACCTGGTGGCACAAAGGTACACTATCACAACTGGTGAGAAAAGGCATTCAGGATGATTAAAAAAAAAAAAATTAAAAAAATCCACAAAACAGTCTGGGTTGTTTTTTTTTCAACTGGACTCCAGAAATTTTGCTTTTCTGACTTCTTTTCTTTTTTGGAAATGAATCACCTAAATGCACTGTTTTTGAAGAAGACTATCAAATGCTTTGTGCACTCCAGCAGATAAGACACTGTAATATAGTTGTTCATAGATAAGCTAGTGTAAGTAGGCTAAATTTCCACAGAGGTTGTACTGGAAGAAACCCTTTGAAGTCAGCCCTACAGCAGATGTTGAATCTCACTCCTGAGAGAGAGAAAATATCTATCAAATGCCACGCACCTCTGACAGACTTTGGCTGGGAGACAAAACTTATAATGACTGTAGAGATTAGGACCTGATCCACTGAAGTAAATCTGTGCATATCTTAGGAAACTAAACTTTATTTAAGGTATTTTTATTAAAACAAAACAAAATGCTAAAGTAGAATTAGCATCAAAAAGCACACGAAGGATCAAACATCTCACTATGCTTATAATCCAATTATTAATATAACAGCTTCAGTGGTTCAAAGAAGCACTGCGCCTAGTGGAACCTGCAGCAGAATGAAATGGAGCTTGGAACAAGCTCTGGCTGCAGTCCAGAAAGTAGAGAAGGTTTCTCTAAAAGGACCTTAACAGACCACCACCACGTCTGCCTGAAAAGAGAATGGGACCCATCCTTTGTGTCACTTCAGCAACCCCAGATGACAAAAGAATCACTTTCCACTTTAAAAAAGCTAAAGTTGGAAGGTTGAGAGGACTTAGAAAAATGCAAATTGAAATGGCCAAAAATTCACAATGTATGAGCAATGGAAACGAACGCAGAAAACCATTCAGCCAGGAGGTTAGAAAGCGTGAGTCAGGAGAATGATGAATGCCAATGGGCCTTTGAAAAATGTGAGGCAAATACTTATACAGAACTGGACAGAAATGAGGTTAAAAGAGCCAGCATAGAACTGAGGGAATAACCTAAGTGTTCAGCCTAAAAAGAAGGAGCAAAGCAAATCCACTGCTGGTAGCTGAAATGTGAAGAAGTGAGAGAAATTGTAGCCTGGTTTAGCATATCAGGAGTGGGATCGCTCAGGAGATGAACACATCTCAATCACCACAGACATATACTGTCTGTTATAAAACGTGCCATAATTAGAAAAACAAAATTCAATAACCAGGGTCCCACTAGATGCTACATAACCATTCAGCACAGTATACAAAGAAATAGCAATGGCTAACAAGAAAACCGGTTTATCTTCTTTATCAGCCTCAGCACACATTATGTAGATACATGGACTTAGGGCCTGGACAAATTCAGCATTGGCTAGCATATTACACTGTTATCATTCTTTGCCAAGAACTGCATTTTCAAAATAACCTATTAATTGTGCATCAGTTAGTTCGGGATCACAAATATTAGGCACTTAAGCATTTACTGTCAACAGTGTTCTGCATTTAACTCTCCCTCTGTTGAAGCTCCTGTTCTGAGCATCCTGTCCAATTCCCCAAAAACTGAAGTGCTTGCAGAGACCATTGGCTTTAGCTGTCATTGTGGCCATTCAGCTTGTTGCTCAGCCAAGGTCTTGGAGCCTCAAGTTTGAGAAATTAAAATGTAGTAACCTAAAATCTGTAAAAGAACTGAAATTTAGTATGAATAATGGGTCTTTGGGGAGCTTAGTTTAATCTATGGCATATTCCACCCCTTCTCCTTCCCTCCTCACCTACCCCTGAGCCCAAAAGGAAAACAAAACACATTTTTGGAAAGTATTAGTAGGAAGAAAGTCACACATCAGAGACTATTGTAAGTAAATTGTGAGAGAGCTGGCTCCCCATTAACGATATGACATTGACCAAGCAATCAGCAGTAAAATGTAAGCAGGCTGAATGCTCAATAACTGAGAAATAGTAGAAATTTGTAAATCACCAAATCAAGACAGAAGCCACTTTGTTAGCAGATTTAAAAAGGACCAAACTACATTTTGTGGTAGATAAAACTCAAAGAATCAGAGAGCTGAGAACTGCAGTGCCTTGGAAAGACGTATGCTCAGGAAATACTGGATGCATGCATTTATCCCACTGAACTCCTGGCACTGCAGGTCTGAGGCCTAAATCTGGATTTGAATTTCACACTCTAACTTGTACAGAAATAACTTTAGACAAATTGTCAGAAAGGTCAGGCTAGTTTCATGTGTTCTGATACTTAAACATTCTGTCGTCATAGCAGATACATCTAGGCACAAACACAAAAAAAACACTTGCATGAGGTGACACTCAAAGAACTGAAATATTTTTTTCTGAACTGTGGAGGAAACATTTCTATTGTAATTCACTTGAGGTTTTGGGAGAGCAGTACATGGGTGGTTAATATTTTGCCTGACCCACTGTAAAGAACTAATAAAAGTAAAAGCTGTGCAGCTGCCTCTTCTAATCTGAGAACAAATCACAAAGGCAGGCACAAACAAAAGGCAGGTGAGTTCTCAACTGAACGATTAGGAGGAGAACAAACAGGGGAAAAAAAAGGTAAAGCAATACACCCAAGCTCTTTGACAAAATTTAATCAGAAAAGCAGTTTAGAAAGGGGCCGCAAATCTACTGAAAACAAAGTTTCAAATAACAAACACCAATAAAAGTACAATATAAATAATAGCCTCAAGGCCAAAGTCTAGAGATTAGCAGAGCAATCAAAAAGAGCCAGAAACAAACAATCATAAGTCTGTGAAGCAGTCTGTCAAGCAAACAGCTCTCAAAACCAGATTTAGAAAACAAGCTCTGTGGAAGGAATGGTCTAAGGCTGATGGATAGAGCCAATATATCCACCTGGGCTGGGATTTCTTAGTGAATGTCAATCTAATGAAACAAAAAGACTTTTCCTAAAAAGCAACTACATATTGCGAGGATAAGGGATCATAAGGAACAGATTAGAAGTTTGCTGCCATAATCTTATTATTAAATAGAGTATTCCCACTTGAAACTGGAAATTTTGGTGACCTTGACTTATGCTTACTCTTAGGAAATACATTAGAACTGTACTGTGGGATATAGTACACATTAGCCTACGTAACAATAATCAATACACCTTTGGCATACAGTCAATGAAAATACACGCTGAGATTCAGCAGCCTTGCCCTGAGTATGGATCTGGGTACTTATTTGAGATGAAGTATGCGAAATGTCCCTTTTTTAATCTTCTGCCCCCTCCTGAATTGATGAGATTCGGAGGCTACTGCAGCTCTCAGGCAATTATGGACTTCTATTCTGGGGATAAACGTGTTACAACATGACTATTTGGTCATATGTGACCCTGCCTTTGCCTGCAAGATCATAACACCCAGCACAGTAATATCTGAGAATAAGCCAGCCCTTGAATCTAGACAGTTGGCAAGTTGAATATTATAATTGTCCATGAATATTCCAGAATTTAACTATCAGAAAAATAATCCTTTTCTGCCAGGTAGTAAAAGACAGAGCTGATCTCTGTTTCCCCTAAATATTTATGCTGGCAGGTTCAACTTTCACCACTTACTCTTTTTATGATGAGACTCATTTCAAATCTCATATCGTACCTTGTCTGCTGAGGCACGCTGTTGCCACATTTGGTAGTGGCAAGCCCCAAACCTGCAAAGTCTGTGCATATTCTGAACTTTCTGGTGACAAACAGTGGCACTGAGGCTAGCAGACCTAGTGACGTGCATGAAGATAAGTGCACGTCTAATCAAGTATTTGCAGGGTCAGACCCCATTATAGTATTATTAACACAGGATCATTTAACGGAGGGACCAGAAAGTTTTCTTTGTGTTCGAGGAATAAATCCCCTACTGTTTCCAAGCTCCTGAACAAATAGGGTTTTCATATTTGTCTGTGTCTGCTGTCTATTTTGGATCTTTGTCATTGACCCTGCCCCACATTTAGGCCTGGAGCAGCTGAGAGAAAAGTCTGGATGTGTTTATTTTTTTATTTCCCATGGAGCCGAGCCACGAGTTAGTCCTCCCCGAAAGGAAACTAACCCTGATTGCATGACTGACGGGATTGTAGTAAACAAAATATAGCTCATTTTAAAGTTTACCCAAGAGCAGTGTCTCTTCAAGCAGTGTGACCCTGTGGCTTCATTTAACATTTCTAGGACAGAGTCTGCAAGGTTAATGTGTTAAGACAGTAAAAACATTCCCTTTGCCTCGGGCACACCACTTCTATTCAGCAAGGCAAATAATACCCCACCTACAGCAGCCTGCCCAGAAGCCTAAAGGCTGCACAGCAACAAGCCTCCATTTCTTCCCGGTCTTCTTGTCTCCTTGAGACTGACATTGCCTGGGTGCTGAATAGCCTAGTGGGAAGAGTTCAATGCAGGGTTTGCACTTTCCCAGCCATTAGCCAGCTGCCACTGCATTTCATTATCTTAGGGGGTGCTTTTATACATCAAAGGCACTTCCAAACAGTGTGGTGAAGTGGAAGTAACAGAGCTCGGTCCACGTTGCAAGTCACAGTATTATTTATTGTCGTTATTTTTTGCACCCATCTCGTGCCATCTGGCCCACTAACTGTAAAGGCCGGTGATAGAAAAAAGACTCAACACACCCCTCTCGGTTTCTTGGATTGAATCCTGCTGAACAACTAGGCCTTGGAGCAACTGCCTGTTGTTGTCGGGACTCTATTGTTCTGCACAAGGAGCCCTCTAAAAAGCAAGGGGAAAAAAACAAAGGTAGCGCACAGGATCTCATGTGAAAACACAGCAAGCAGAGCATGAAAAGCAGCACTGAGATGGCTTTTTCTTTGCTTTCTTTCCAACATAGCCAAGAAAATAAAGAGTTGAAAAAGGTTTTCTTTCGGTCTTCTAAAGAAGCTGCCTGTGAACAAGCCAAGGTAGTGGGGTTTGCATTAGACCGCCTCAGATCACTGTTCAGCTGTTTTAACTTACTTCAGCTTTTGTCTTATTGTGGCTTTCTTTTAATGACAAAAGCCCATATGGTCGATGATTTATTGTGCTTCTCCAGAGTTTGAAACCTGCTTTCCATTACCGGTGATCTCTAATTGATACATCCATAAAATCTTGAGAATTACGTTAAAAAGTGAGAAAAAGCAAAACCTATGTATCACAGACTGCCAACGAGTAGCTTAAACAGGAGCTGTCAGTGGATGCATGATTAAAGTTGCACTCTTGTATGGCGGTTCGGTTTTACAGACCAGGACATAAACTACAACACATTTCCACCTTCCTACCTCTGCTGTGCCTGCCTGCCAACCAGACGCCTTGTTGTCAGCAAAATAAACTCAAAAAGAAATGCTCATACTTCTGTGCTAACATTTAATGGCATAGATATTTTGGCTAATGATTTATTTTACTTTCATGTAGCTAATAACTCGAGGCTTTAAAAATACAGTAGTTTGTGAATGAGACAGGGCAATTGACTGTGCAATGTCAAGGTATTATGGCTTGAAAAATGCTCCAGACATGCAGATCATTACTTGCAGAACATCAGTTCTCTTTTTGACAAAATCACAACATTGTTTTGCATTTTTGATTGCTTGTTATGAAAAGAAACATCTGTTATGGTGAATCCTGGTGTATAAGGCCCCAATTCTGTAAAACAAGTCACGTAGGTAAAGCTTTTGCTCATACAGACTCCAAAGGTGAATGTGCATGAAAAATATTTTGCAGTATCAGGGTCAAATTTTGCAGCCCTGTAGTAGGCTTGAGTAACTTAATTTAGGATTGGCATGAATAGGGGCTGAGACAGTACAATACTTTTAATTTTGTCCTGAAATCTCTTTCTGTTCTGTGCTAACTGCAGCTAACCTGTAGCTATGAAATATTTCCCAGTAAGCTAGCAATTAGATTGCTATCCGAGATTGACTTAGAAATAGTAGTCAGAGAAGCCAAGCTACTGGCAGCCAACATCAAAAACAAAAATCCCTAACCTTGACTGTTCTTAATACAAAAGCCCCCTTTTCCTGCTGTTTTTGAATGAACAAACCAGCGAGAGCCAGCAAATGATATAGCAGACACTTTCTTCTGAAAAGATAAAGCAAATTTGGTTTACTTCTGTATACAACCTGCTAGCCAAGCACAAAGACAGGAAGTAATATTGGGAAATTCTTAAAAATATGACTTATGCTGGATAGAGACTCTTCCTTCTCCTTTATATCACTTGGAACAAACAGTGAGCCAAGAATTTCCTGAATTTTTGCAATTTGCTTGGAAAATATGTTCTCCCTTCCTTGCTACTGCATTGTGAAGAAAGCATTTATTTCTAGTAGTAGGTTTTAAATTTCACTTAAAACTGCATCTTATACACTCTGCTTTGTCTCTACTCCTGCCATCCTGGCTTTCTTTGTAATGGGACTGAACAGGTGCTGTGACACAGCTCCATTTTCAAGCTGCACACAGATAATCTTCCCCATTTTAGAGCACGGCAGGCATCCCTTCTTGGGTAACCAACGCCGCAAATGGAGGGAACAGTCACTAATAAAGAAGTCCTTTGCTCAGTTTTAGAAATATGAGCAAGCCAGATGTATCCAGTAAGTCTCCACCAGACAGATTTGTGAAGTGTCGCAAATGGGCTGCCCACAGGAGATCTAAGACTCATGGGACAGATATTTTTATGCAGATGAACTAGGGGAATTGCTCAAAAGCAATATGGCCAATGCAAGTAGGTTTCCCATCTGCATAAGGCAACAGGATAGCACCTCTTTTGTCACTTTGATGAGCATTTATTCTCCATTCAGGACCAAATGTGTAAAACAGGGTCCCTCGATAGGCTGGACGGGCAGCATTTTACGGACAGCCACTGGAGTGGCCCCACAAGCTGTCATTTGGGCTATAGCACCTGGACAAAATCCCCCTCAGGGAGGGTAAGGCAACGTGCAGCATCTTCTGCAGAAAGGTGGGCAGCCAGCACGACTCCTCTCTACGGGGGTTCGGAGAAAGGAAACACAGCTGCGTAGCATGAAGCTGCAGGGCACAGGGCACCGAGCTGCCCGGGGAGTGGAGGGAAAGGCTCCAGGAGGGCCTTGGGCTCTGGAGAGGGCAAGCGCTCGGTCTTGGCAGTACGTTTGTCTGGGTTTATCAGAGGCTAATTTCACCCTCTGATAAACTGGATTAGGGAAAAATCCACTGAGTTAGCCTTCGGGCTTGGTTCCTCACCTGATGAAAGCAGGACTGGCTTTCATTGTCCCGCTGGAGCAGAGCAGCGGCTGCGGACATGGCCCCCAGCACTTTGTGCCCTCCTGCGGGCTCTCCCCTGGCAGCGATGCTGTCAGAGCCTCGCTGAGGGCAGGTGCATGCTGAGGGCCAGATTGCAGCTTGCCCAAATGCAGCTACCCCAGAGAGTGCGGTCCTCTCCAGCCCCCGCCTCCCCCCTGCCATCCCGCGTGGCTGTCATATGGATGCTTTTCTTTGCCAGCTGGTTTGGAGCAACCCAAACTGCTATTGTGGCATGGCTCTGGTGTGGTAGGAAGGAGAAAGAAGACTGGATCTGGTTTTTCCTTGCTGCTATTGGGAAAACAGGGAGGAATTAGAAGGAGAAAATGCTAACAGTGCTCCATTCAGAGTTACATGTAGCTCTTCCATTCCAGGAGAAAGGAATAGGGTGGAAACATGCTGCAGCTCTCAGGATTGCCTGTCAACCATGTAGCAGCCCTGGCTGAGAGCTGGTCAACCAGGTCCTAAATCTGACAGTCAGAGGGAAAAGAGTGTTCAAACGAGGCATCCCATTCACCAAAACAGTGATAAAAGTAGGCTCCCATATGAAGATATGTTTCCCCTGCATTGGAGTATCTTTAAATATCATACCAGCAAAGACTAAAGATAATAATAGTTCTCACTTTGTTTCAGATGTGGTAAACTAAAAGCAGCTTTCTTTAGCTTTGCATTGCAGTAAAGGTCACTGTGAATTACAAATCTTTTTTCTGAACTACTCAGCTATTTCCATGCAGTGTCACTGTCTGGACAACCCTCCTAACACACCAAGAGCTAACAAGCAATGACAATAAATTATGAGGGACAATTCAAGGAAACAAAAAACAAAAATGAAAGGATGTGAATTCTATGGAGCACACAAAGAAAAATGGGTGGGATGCTTGTTTCCTCAAATTGTATATCAACTTCATAAGTTACCTACAAATTATCCCCCCTTAAAGGATGAGGGTATTGTCTTACGTCCCACCTTTGTGTTCTTTTTCCAGCACTCCATTGTGGAACCAGAGCTCTGCTTCTTCTGTTTGAAAAACTGTAATTTTTTTACATGTTTTTGAAACAGGAAGTACAGTTGTTGAAATGATTCAGCGCTGATCTTGCAGCACAGAAAATCAACAGATGACTTCAAAATATCTGAAACAAAGAAATCACAAAGCAGACTTACACTAACTTATGCTCAAGTCATAGTGCTTAGGCTATATTTAGCAAGACAACAAATATAAATTACAACTTGAAAACAAAACAGATTTTTCATACAAAATCTCGCAGCAGCTTACAGTCAGGATGTCTGTATTTCTGAATGAGATATTTTTAGCATATATTTTTAAACGTTCTGGGTTTAGTTTGCTGTTACTTCATTGTCTCTTTTTTCTCTAAAAAAATACCCAAACATTTTCCTTTTTCATTTTTTTTTGTAACTTAATACTTAAGAAATGCATTTTTAATCCAGTTCTTTAGTATCTACACTATCATTGATGTCTTCAGCTTTCAATAAGATACACACAGTAGCTAAAAATGCTGTTTGCACTGATATGCCGTATGCAGTACACAGTGTACCAAATGTGTGTTTGTTTTTAATGCTTAGCAGTTCTCAGTCATTAGGCTAACAAAACTTTTATTATTATTATTATTTTTCATTTTATGTAGGGGAAAAAAGGAAAATCCTGAATCCATTTTAAGAAAATAGTTTCTCCTCTGGTATCAAAAGTTATGAAACATCGGTAAGATGCAGGTTTTTCAGAATAAAATGAGAAGTGACTCCATTTAAAATACTGATTTACAGACACAATTTGTACATCTTTTGATTCACAAATATGGATTTGCAAGACAAAACAAATGTGTTATATCCATAGGTGGCATTTTCTAAGAAAATACTTATGTGTTTAGGACACACTAAATTTATGTTGCTGTAGGATAGCTTAAGTAAATACCACCTCGACATTACAGCAAGGAACATATTTGTTTATTTTATTACATGAAATACACACTCTTTAGATGAGTAAGAGTTGTAAATAGATATAACAAGCATGGGTTTGTGTTGAAAGACAAAACAGCAAACATGTAGTATTTCAAGACAAAGCAAAATAAATAAAATAATTTTTCCATTGTTAGAATTTCACAAAATAGATGCAAATTCGGAGTTAATCAAATCTAGAAACAAACGATACTGCAAGAGGATGCTCTGTACCAAAGAAAATTTAGTTTGACAATGTTAAATTGATAGCTGGGATCTGCTGGGAATACATACCTTGGTTTCATCTGATTGACCTCATATCATTGCTACGGCACATAACTACACCTGACAGGTCATTGATTTGGCAGTATGTAAAGTGGATCCTTAAAGAAGTAGCTTGGCAGATAGCAGCTTCCCATGTTTTTCACATTCCCACAGCAAAAATTCAAGTCCCTATCATAGTATTCTTTACATATAGAGAGGAAGGAAAAACAGTGCTCTTAGAAAAGGCTTTATAAATACAAAAGATGGTTAGCAACAGCTTCACATGTCAATTAACAGATTTCAAGGCTCAGATCACAAAAATGACACGATAATATTGATTTCAAATTTCAGAATGAAAAAGCAATACATTTTTCTTGTCTTTTCAGCCCAGCTTTCACACCACAACTCCAATTACCTTAACACTTTTCACGCTTGGCCCTGCTTGATAATTTTGCCAGAACTATGCAGCACACACACGTGCACAATAACAAAACCAAATTAGAATGCTATTTATTCTGCTGCCACAAAAGCAATTTTACTCTACTTTGTGCTACCAAATGTACCACAATGTTTTCATCACTGAGTTAAAGAGAGTATGCCTAATGGCTTATACAGTCCTACTGCACAAGAACCCTATTCAAACATTTGCTCAAGTCATGCATGGTTTTAGTCACATGCATAATAGCCTACAGACAAAAGGCACAAGAGACAAGGAGGGCTTTATGTATCAAAATGAAAGTAGTATTTCCCTCTGCTAGTACTATGTAAACAAGAGAGAGCTGCAGGATATCATATTAACATGATTTTTTGTGAGAAAGAAAGAAAGATTAATCGATACCTAAAAACTACAGTACCTGTGTCTAGAGAGAACAAACACATAAACAAAAATCATAATGAGAGACAAAACATCAATTTAGATGTTAACATGAAAAATGACCAAAAGAAGTGTTTTTTACGTGTTTACAATAAACTAAATTATATTACTATAACATAGATTAATCAAAAAGCTTCTTGTCAGGATATGAGAGAGCCACCTTTTTGGGCTTTTATTAGATAGACAGACATGCTCACAATTTCAGGAAGAGACATAAGTAGGTAAAACATCACTATATATTGAAAGAACAGTGTTGAGTGATAGCATATTTCAGTGCCCAATGCCTGCATAAAGCCTTATGCATTAACATAGGGCAACTGCTGTGGAGTCAAAAACACCCATAAGGTGTCAACCCAAAAGAAAAGAGTACAGAGAGGGAAATCATTGGGCAAAACCATCAGCTGATGTAAACCGTCAGGACACCCCCCACCACCACCACCCCCATTCACAGCTGAAGCTGCACTTCACAGTATAGCAAACAAAGATGACTACAAAACTAAGAGTAAAGACAGAGTAATCTGACCATCTTCATGGACTCGACATGTAACTCTTCTATGAATCTAGAGGGCAGGTCGCAGTCAACAGGGTTGTCTCACATCAGATGCCTATTCAGTAACACAAGACTGGTTTCAGCATAAACTATGCCACTTTCCAAGCAAAAAGCAAAGAACCCATAGGTGATGCACTCCTATGGATCAAGTTCTTGCATCCAGAATGAAGACAATATAATGTTCCTCTTCTACATGGTTCAATTATTTAAGAGTGCCAGTAAAATTAAATGCTTAGAAAAGCCCAATCTTTGAATCTTGCGGATACAAAATGTTGCCTTAGAATATACAGAAAATGTATACGTAAAATACACCTATAGCATTTCCATCTGTATATTCTGAAGCGTGGTACAAATGAGATCAATACCAGTATTCTCATTTTTGAAGAAGACAGCATGAGGAAAAGGGAAGTGCACTAGCCCAAGTCCCCCAGCAATCTGGAAATGAACCAAATGGTTTGTAGACCAAAAATTTTCTGAGTCCAAGTATCATACCTACAAGAACATGTCATCTCCCTCAGTAGCAGACTGGGATCTCAGCTGACAAAGACTGCTCTATGGCAAAGAGCTGCATAATTCTACAAAGCAATGCAAAATGGAAGTTCATTCCACATTGGAAAAAATGTTAGCTTATAGAAATGGAAACTTTCATGGGAATGGTTTACTTTTGATAAAATGTTCAGAAATAAATGGTTTCTCAGGTCCAGAATAAAATTTTGATTGAAAATGAATAAGAGGTCCCTAAAATAGCTTCACGGTTTGAATTCCCATGTACAGTGTATTTCCTGATTCATTTTTCATACTCAGGAAGTTTTCACACAGCCCTAGAAGACAGACTGGTGGCACAAGGTTAATGGAAGAAAGGCTTCAGCGCAAGCCTTCTGCCTTCCATCGAATGCCTCACCATGAGGCTATTAACTATTCTGGTGTATATATCTCTGGTGTGCATGTGGCCCACAGCTTCAGTGTCAGGAGGACTGCATTTCTGAGGTGATATTTTTCAAATATTCTCCCAAGTGTTAATGCCAGATGATCTTGACTTATTCATTGCATGGGAATAAGACACCAACAAAATCCTGCCTCTTCCCTCCCCCCACAAAAGAAAAACCCAAATAATCAGCGAAACACCGGAAAAAGCCATAAGCCCTTGTTGGGTAGTAGACTACAGGATGATGCGCTCTTAGGAGGAAGCAGAGCTGCTGATCTGGCAGTTAGATACCAGCACTGCCCTTTGCAGAGTGTTTTGCAGGATAGCTATCTGGCTGCTGCACACACAGATACACCCTCTTCGAAGGGAACATAACTATTCCTACACAGTGCATTTTCTGCTTCTCGTATCTTTTAAATACTGCTACAAAACCTGAGCCTTGTTAAGAGATTATCTCTATTTACCACTATGTGTAGTGTGCTTTACTGTTAACATATTTTTCAGACTGTCCACCTGTGTGCACTAGCATTTCAAAAATTAAACAAAAATCTTAACAATTGTGAAGTGGCAGTACCTACACATTAACTATATCCTCAGGAACTTAAAATATTAGGGAAAAATAGGCAATATTACCTTTAAGATACCCCTCACAGCCTTCACTGTGTCACAGCTCAGTCAGTGCAGTTGTGTTTGCAGTGGGTTTAAGCTCACAGCAGAGCCACCCAGAAAGCCTGGCAGTCCCCACAACCTGCCCTATCCATTGTGTTATTTTCCTTTTTCCTATTTCCAATTGGGAACAGTTGATCAGTGGTGCCCTGGCCACCTGATATCAGGAACAGACACGAAGCAATGGAGGAAAATTTTGCCAGGACTCTCGATTTCTGCTCTTTCCTCCTGTGCCAGTTTGAGCAAGGGTTATACCGTGTGTGGACCTGAGTCCTAACTCACTTATCAGGACTGACCCTTGAACGAGCCTCATACCACCATTTGCAGGATATAAAACTATATACAGAACTTGAACAAGGCAAATGGAAGCATGTTAAAGCTTGAAAAGAAGGTTTTGACCTTGGCATAACATTTGTGACAACATCCTCAGATACAAGATAACAGGCAGCTCCTTTATTTACCTTCGTACAAGGCATGCAGGTATGTTAACCTTAAGATTGCTCTTTTAGTACTGACAGAAACAAATCACATACTAATAAGTGAAATTTCCCATTAGCTTTTAAGACTAAGCTCTGTGGAGTGAAAATACAGCCTCTCTGAAAGTCAGCAATGAAACTATCATAAGCTTTACTGAATTGATCTTCAGGTTATAAGAACTATGAAGTACATGAAGAAGTAGTTTGTCATTTTCTTTAGGGATTTGGAGAGAATCATGAGAACACAGGCAAAATTACAACTGAGGTGGTGTTGTTGAGATTTTTCTTTCCCCTTTGTTTGCAAATGAAAAAAATAAACCATTTAAAAACCTCTTTCAGAGACAGCAAAAGCTTTAAAAATTTGGATTAAATTGAGTGAATGAATTTGACAGGCTGACATGAGGAAAAAAATCAGAAACATAGAAACCTTTGCCTTCCACATTTGCTAGTCAAACCATGTAGATTTCTGGTTTTAGGATGTTTTAATTCAGAAAGCTGCTAAAGCTTTTTACAAGCAGCAAGAATTTTAGTGGATATTGCTTTTGAGCAATTTGAACACTTTTTTCCACTCCGTGGTTTGACCCCTAAATATATAATTTTCATAACATTGATTCTGTAGATTATTTATTATGACATAACACTTGTGTAACCCTGAGAAACCAGCAAATTCATGTTTACCATGAACCTAATGCAAGAGGTTGTTCTCTCTGGCATTCACATCTCTCTTGGCGGTTCCTCACCGCTACACGAACGTGGTGCAAAACTACAAAGCTGTCCATAGAAGGAGCTTTCTAATTAGCCTGGGCTCTCTGACGATGCAAATCTGGTGTAATATTTGCAGCATTGTTCCCCAGGGCTGCTCCCAAGGCACATTTCTGCAGGAAAAGCTTCAAAAGGGCACGGGATCATGGCTTCTAAGAGGACAAAGCCACTTCTTTCACCACCAAGATGGCAGTGCACAAGCTTTCAGGTCCCTGAAGTCCCTCTAGATAAGGATGCCAAACTCTTTCAGTATTGCAGTTTAAGCGCATTTCTAAATGGCTGCTTCCGCCATTACAGCTGCAGAACACCACATGGACCAACATGGGCAAAGATGGCTATTTTGTATCAAGGAGCATGGACAGGAAAGGATGTCCAGGGCCTCTACTTCAGCCCCCTTCCCCTCACTGTGTTGCAGAAACTGTATCATATAGCCTCTTTCACAAAAACTGATGGAAATCTGTGTGAACCTTTTATTTAAGAAAAATAATAGAAAGTAATATTCCTTGCAAAGAAAATAAGGTGATTTCCGAGCCACCAAAAATCCTAAACAAAATGTTGACATTAAACCCAATCGCAGCTGTAAGCTTCCAAAATTAACTGCTTCCCAATCGTGACACGAAAATGCAGAGAGAACCATCACATGCTTATTAATGCAAGATCTTCAGGACTGAAGGTAGAGATCCCTTCCATGGATCTGACTGGCTCACAAAAATGCTCAGTTTACAAGAACATGGATTTGTTCAGTAGCGATTGACAAAGTGTGAAAAAGTGGCTGGTCCAAGTAGAAGACAAAAGCTTCTTGTTCAGTTAGGCTTCTTGTCTGAATTTCTGTTTAAGCAAAAAGAAATCACATATGAGTTCTGTAACTGCTGAAATAAGAAATACACACCACAGTTAAGACAGCTGGATAACCTGTGTTCCTCTCCTGTCCCCTACAGCAGACCATGCTACCATGTTTTGGTCAACACATGAAAAATGCTACTGCTTTTCAATCTCATCTATTAAGTTTATATACTCCTTACTTGAGGGACCCTTTCCTAGAAGCTAAAGCCCAATCTCAGTTTTCATTTCTAGTTGCTAATGTACTCGTGAAAATAAAAGGCAAGATCAATCAAGCTTCTGTCTTTCAATACCGTGGTCCATTCTGAAATATTGTACTTAACACAGAGAGGGCCAAAAGCCATGAGGAATCTCATGCAGGTAACTAATTTGCCACTGTGAAGTAACAACTGATGCTGTGCAGTTGTGAGATGCATTTGAGACTCTAGTGTATTGAAATGTGCATTGAAACAACTGTCCCTTGTAGACAGTCAGTCACTTTTCCTATATAAACTTTGGGCATGTTTTTGTTTCCCTTTTGTATTTACCTTACCCTCTATTCACTCAACTGTGAGCTCAAAATGACAACATAACCTAAGCAAAAACCACACATCAAAGCAATGAAAATGTTATTTTTGAAAGGTAACAATTTCAACAGTATCAAATAAGCAGGAAAAGCACCTTCGCCCTTCAGATTCCTTGAGCACCTCTCCCCTTCCTCCAGGCTTCTTACACCAGTTCAGGTGAATGTGCAAAAGACTTCATTTTCACAGTACTTTACTATCTATATGCTACTTTATGTCTGCCCAGAGCAGAAGTTTTCTTACATTCCTTCACTTCCATAGTAATAGAGGGGTTGACTTATTCAGAAAAGTGGAGAAACACCAAGTATTTCAAAATGCATAGTTTATAGGTATATATAGTTTGTTTAATCATGCAACTTTTTTAAGGAACCAGAGCTGAAAATGACTTAGTGATCCTTGAAAACAAAGGAAGTGTCTCTAAATGTGTATGCATCATTGATGTTAATGGAAGGAGGGCTTTTCCTCTCTAAGAAAAGGTTGATCTCTAAATACTCTTATAAAATATTTAAGATTATTTTTTTTTTTTGGGTCAGGACAACTGCATAAGGCACAGCTTGGGAAGAAGGTACAGAAAAATCTGCCCACCTTTAACAAACATTAGACCCATATACAAAGAATGACTGTGAAGACAGCATGGTATGGCCAGTTACTGGTCAGGGAATGCAGAGAAAAGTAAGAAAATGCCCAAAGTATAGGAGCTTACATATTTGTAAACTCAAAGTTTAAGGACCAAAAAAAAAAAAAAAGCTAATGATCTAATATTTTATTAACTGTTCTATTGTTTCAACCTCTCATATATCACAGGCCTCCACATTTAACCCAATTTTTTCTAATAACAAACCTACTAACTTAAAATATCTTAAAATATATTTAACTTAAAAATATCTTCCAGAAAGTCACATGGTCTTGATTTGTAGACATCAGGAAATGGGGCCCTTGGTTCCTTTGGTGGGCTGCTTGAAGGATCAAACCCTCTCTTTCTGAAAAATCTGTAATCTACTTCCAAAAAAATGCCTGGATTCAGGCATTTCCCAAACTTTCTCATTATCTGCCTCTCCATAAGGCTGTAGGATTCTTGGTCACCCAGTATTTGATGCTGGGAAGGTTCTTTCAGGCTGTTAAGTGGCTTCTCAGTCCTGTCCTTTTGATATGCTAACCGCGATAGAGAGCTAAGGTCCAACTGCCAGGAACTCTTTCAACCCTTATGTCATTCTGGTGGCACTGCTCTGCCCTCTCCCCAGTTTCTGAAGTCCTTACACCAACATCGACACCAACAAGATAAGCAGTTTCCTAGCACCCGCCATGCCACATTTCAAAGTAAAATCACACCTTTCCTCCCCCTGATTTTATACAACCAAGAGTCTTACTGGCCCCTTCTGCACTAACATTGTGCTGTTCGCTACTACTCCTGCTTATCTGCTGAGATGCAAATTCATTGCAGCCACTGTTTCCCATTGCATAGGCAAAGGACCTGTATTTCTTACTTCTCAATGAAAGAATGACTTTGAATATGTTTCAGTAAGGTCAAATATAACATAAATGGACTGCTTCTCAAGCAGTACGGATCACTAAGTATCAGCACTTTATTGTCCTTGGTTTATGTTACTCCAAACTGTTTTATGTTACTCCAAACTGTGGCATATAAGCATTTTAAGAGCAGAAATTTTCTATGTATTTTCAAAACACTAATGAAAATCCTTAATAGCACTTTCACAGTGCTGGTCCCTCCAGAACTTGACTGGAAAAATTTCTATTCAGTGATGAGTCTCCATTGACAGTCTTTTTAAGAACAGCCAGTTCTACTCCATTTATTGTGTTCTATGATACATTACACAGTTCTTAACAAAGCTATTATGGCTGGAAAAAATACCCAAACAAATGAAAGCTCTGGATGTTAGAGCACCAAGGGACAAATCCTCTTCTCTCTGAAATAAGTAGAGCTTGGGAATGTTCTTTGTTGAGAGCAGGAGCAGGCTCCATCAAAAAAAATTAAACCGCAACTCACTCCTATATTGCCACAAGCACAGAGGAAATGAATTTGCAGCAATCAACAGCATCTTCTCCTCTAATCCAAGGTAACAATAATTATTCCATGTAATCGGAATGACAGTAGTCAACTGAGAAAGTTTTTAGTGAATTTAACTAAAACGATCCATTAGCATGCACAAGTATAGATAGCAAGCCAAGACTGAATAGCAACTTTGAAAAACAAAACAAAGCAAAACAAAATAACCCACAATTATTTATTTCTAAGTGTATTAATTTACAAGTGGGATAAATACACTCCATGGCCATATTAATGGATCATCATGCAAAAAGTATGATATTGCGGGGTTTTGTGTAATCACTGAATATCCAAATATTCTGCTGAAAGGTGATGTTTAAATATCATTGCACAATAAAATGGACAGCACAAAACTAAACAGATCCCCTCCTACCTTTTAAAGAAAACACAAGTGAAAAACTTACGAAAAACAATGAAAGCCCTTGGGCTTGTGTGCTGCTGTGAAGACACACCTACTGCCTGGTCCTTTTCACCATCATTGATCTTAGAAGGTTTAGCTGGAGGAGGCTAAACAGCAGTAGAAGGCAGCCTTATTTACAACACATTAAATGAAAAATACGGTGGAGTTCAGTGCACCGCCTAAAACAGGGACACCTCTAAGAGTCTGTCTATTGCTCTCTGCTCCTTTAGTGACCCTGGCTGCCCTTCCCTGTCATGAGTAAGCATCTTCCATGCCATGAGACAGCCCTGTTTCACAAGATGCCAATTCAGTATGACCAATCCTCCTGGTTTCATAGCGCAAAAAGAAAACAAGCACTTTAGGAGCGTGTTAGCAGACCCATAAAATAAAAGAACATGTGGGCAGCCCCTATCACTTCCAAAACTTATTTCACTGTTTCAGAACAATGTTAGAGTTGCCCTAGCTCCCCAGCTGCCCTTCTGGATTTTAGAGCCCCAAAGCTTGGAAGCAGCGTACCCCTCATGCAAAAATGGATGTCTGAGAAGACAAAGATAGCAACGACCTGGAACTGTGTAAGAAAAATCAGTTTTAACAATATTCTGGCTCCTTATGGTTAACTGTTGATACCTCCACCACTGGGTTACAAAAAGTCGACAGGTATGTGATTGCTAGCTACTAAACAAAAGTAATGCCATTTCAGTCCCTTAAGATCTCCGAAGAAGCCAGCAGTAGTACTGGGAAAAGCATTCAAATGGCGCCAGCAGTCTTTGCAAGACCGCAGAGTACTACAGGCAGCATCTATTGCCCAATGGGGTTTGACTCAGAAAAACAGTCACATTAAACTGGCAGAGGCTCCCTTCACCCAGCACTTCCCGAGATGCAGTGAGAGTACATCCCTTGCACTGTGGTAGCCACTATCAGACAATGCTTTTCTATTCCTCTGGGCCCGCAATGCCACCTGAAAGAAGCAGAGACCCTGTCCTACCCTGTGATTCCTAAAACTGTTTATCGCCAGCCTGATGCTCCAGCCCAAACTCCGCACAGCTGAGCTGGAGGTATAATTCATCCAGCAGAGCTACACCCCCAACAGCTACTGCCCAAGAGCAGGAGTCCAGCTGGGTTCCCCACAAAACATGGGGCTGCTGCCGGGCAGCTGGAACAAAACCGAACCATTCCAGTGTGTTTTGCGTGTAAACTCAGTGTAGCTAATACAAAAAAACACGGGGGTATTTAGGTCCTGTTAGAGCATTCTATTCTCAAGGAAGCTGCACTTAAAGCGTCCAGTTTTATGCTTAGCAAGGTTAAGGTGATTAGCAAGCACACTGATGTCAATCCAAAGTGAATCCAGTGATCTCAAATGAGCAATTTTACTTTGACACTAAAGAGCAGAACTTGGCCTCTTGTGTTTGGGAACTGACTTTTGAAAACTGAGAGAAGCATGGGATGAGGACTGAAATAAATACTTATTTCTTCTTTACATCAAGAAAATGATACATACAAATTAGCACGTAGTACAAAATTCCCTGGGGAAAAGTGTGTGTGCCCATGAGCACAGAGCACAGGAAGCTGCCACGGGATGAGCCAAGCCCTGCAACTTCTCAGAAATAAATTTCCACCGTTCCAGCTACTCAAGCACTTGTTCCCCAAAATTGAGGAAACATATTGCTAATGATTTCCTCTAAGGTACTGCAATTCCAGTGGATTTCAAAATTAACATGTGAGCAGAGAAAGCAATTCCTCATTTGGGGCATTAAGAGTTAATAAAATAGTTACAGGTATCTAATCAATATACTGCAAGTTAAAGCACACAAACAATAACACCTTGGACCACTTAGAAGGAGAGGGTGAGACTCACCTAACTAGATGGAGTCAGTGACACCTGAGCAAGCTGTCTCACTCTCTTTATACAAAGAGAACCCAGTGCTTATTCTAGAGTGCATCCCTTCCAGCCTTCAAATCAGTTTGAGGATTTTCCCATAAAGGGTCTGTTTCTCTTCATCGACCATCAGGAGAGCTTAGGGAAGAGGGCTCAGGCTCAGGCGTGGAGATGACTGGAGAGAGTTAATATTGGGAGGGACAAAAGCCAACAGGCCACGGAGAGGCATTCTCAGCTGGATGCAGGGCACTAGTAAAGGAGGTGACAAGCCTCTCTGAAAGTATTTTCTCCACCTGTGGATCAGTCTCTCTGATAAAAATCAATCGAATTAATTTCAACTCAAACTGGTGACACCTATGTCACAGTTAGTTCAGAAAATGACATTTGTTCCTGGCTTAAGCATTTTGTAATGAGATTTAACATACCCTAACTTCAGACTTTGATTTGACTTTCCATCCTCCACTTTCTCCAGTTCCCTCCTCTCATTGCCATTTCTTCAAAGGGCAGAACTTCAGATAAAAAGCGTAAGTATAGGAATTCTCCCCAGGTTTCCAGGGCTAAAGGTACTTTCTTGCCTTTGGCTGTGTCCACCACTTTTTGCATAAATATTATGCAATAATAATTATTTAACCGAGGTATTTGCAGAAGCTCCTCACACGTTTTACAACACTCCAGTCTCTTCTTTCATAGCAATAGTTTAGGTTCTTGTGTATTTGCATGGATGTACCTCTGAGTACATGCAGTGCGTGAGTAACTGAACTGTTAAACATTTTAAGTAACCTGACCATTCTCAAGAAGATAAGGCAGCGTGCAGACCCACCACAGGAACAGCGAACCAACCACAATTACCTCTCCCTGAATAATTTCCCCTGAAAAGGGTTCTTTATTTAGAAATCATTAGCCAAAAAGGCCTTTTTGCATTTTATATTACATCCCACCACCACCACCGATAGAATAACTGCATTCTACATCACTGCAGCTCCCCTCTCCACTGACCTTACGTTATCTGCAGCACAGGCTGGATCCACGCTGCCTACAGCTACATCTGCAAAGGAGGCCACAGAGAAAATAATCACTTGAGAACCTAATTCCAGCAAATCAGCACTGCCCTTTATCTTGGACTCCAGCAATATATAGTAACAGTGGATGCAGTCGAACACATACCAAACTCAAGGACCATGAAGATGAAGGACGGATTATCCACTGAATTGTCAATGCGCCAAGTGAGTTTCCCAAAGTACCGCTGCCATGCTACCTAGAGCATGTAACGTGAACGCTGCAGAGCAGCGCCCCACGTTTCTGTAGGTGTTTTAAAAGCAGCTGTACAATGCTTGCAAGGTTTCTAGCAAGCACACTTAGTTCACAAACAAAATTTGCCACGCTTATTAGCACAGGAGCCTGCGGCAATGAGATTTAAAATTAATGGAAACTTTCAAATACACACAAGAAAGAGGTAAGCTAAAATTAAAAGCTTGTTGGGTTTTTTCCCCTGTAAATTCCCTTGTTTGTCCTCAAGGACAGCATATAAATGTGTACGTTGCAGCCCATGTGATCAGACACTCTCTCAAGAACTATAAACAATGGGACTATGAGTCATTATTAGGCTGGAATTACATTCAGTTCTTTCCCACTGACTCACCATATGGCTTATTTGTCTGGTCTTTTGCTCTCTCCACTCCCTTCCTCCCCCACAGATCATACATGACCCCTTCTCAAAATTCAGCACCAGTGCGTTTGCTCTGCACATCCCAGCTCTTGCAGCCAGGTGACAACAGCAACAGTCTGCAGCGCTCCCGCATACAGGCGTTGAGCTCCCCAAACACCCCCAGCCGTCTGCCAGAGGCTGCCAGCTCCCCAGCAGATATAACAGCAGCACCAGGCTCACACGATGTCTCAGGCATTGCGGTCTGACGTGATACAAATCTACCAACCTAAACAACTTCAGCTAATTTTGAGCAAGAATCAGAAGAGCCATTTCTGCCGCCCCACCTACCAGGATCGTAATTTCTGGCAAGGTGGAGAAAGGAGTGGGTTTGGATAGTTACACATCTTAACCCACTGCAGCTAGGTCAGACCTAGCAGTACATCAGTCAAAGCTTTCATCTTTCATTTGAAAGAAAAGGGTAAAGCTGGTTCCGAGCCTTCACAGTCGTAGAAGAAATGTGGTGAAGTTATGACTTCCAAATCTTCAAAGGCGGATTGTAAATAAAAGTGCTGACATTTATTGCTTTTAAGCAAATCACATACTGGAGTGTGACTCATGAACATTGGAACTGGCAAGCACCGAGGCAATCATGTTGAGAATGAGATCATGATGCAGTAGGTGTGCAGCATTCTCTTTTCAGCCTATTCACTATCTCTGTTCTACAGTAATAAAGAGGAAAGTTTCTTTTCAGTCAATAATAAAGATTTTAATGTGCCTTCCAGTGCCTATGGAAATAATAAAAAACACATTTCTGCTTCACTGAGAAAGCTTTTGACACATACTTGATCTCATAAAATACTGAAGGGCGTATGACGTATTCACATGAATAAGTCAAAAGGCTGCATGGTACTCATAATGGTAAAATTAGGAACGTGCAAAGGCTGGGGTCTTAGATTTTAGAAGTACAGATCACATTGGAACTTGAATCTTCTTTTTACCGATTGTAAACTGTTTACAAAGGGATACTCCTGTACATTGGAGGATGCACCAAGACGGGGCAAGAGAAGGAAATCAACATGTTTGCACTGCAGAATTAGTCATGGGATTACATCAGTTTGATAATTCAGGAGACATTTTGTACACATGTCAGCTTGGCTTGGAATTAACTTCAACTTCAGTAACTCTGCGATTACTGATTTCAAATTTGAATGATGTGCACATATTTTTCAGCTTAATAATTGTGGAAACTATCACTTTCAGTATTCAGAGTCAGTGTTCTGCTGTTCATGATGCAGGACTTGTCAATTCTGCAAGCAACGAGCTTTGAAGACAGTCACAGGAACATTTGGATAAACAATCAAGCAGATATATTTGTTCAGCTGTCCTTCCGAAAAGTACTTACATTATTTGCAACATGGTTCTTCTCAGTCATATTACAAAAGCCTCAGCCCTGTTAAATATATTCAGACAACAAATAAAGTATGATAAATATAATCAAAATTTAGTCTGGTAGCTTTGTCACACAGAAACAGATCCTTAACAAACATGAAACTAAATTTATCATTTGCTTTAATGTCATCATGATTCAGATTGATACTGCCATTTCCACTGCCTTATTTTTTGCCCCTATCGATCTGAAGTCTACAAACAGAATGACCTTACCCTGACTGCAAGCTGGGGATTTAGATGATAGGCTGTAAATGACAAAGGAAGCAAGTAGTCAGGGGTTAAAAAAGATATTATTATAATACAAGCTAAATTTAGAGGTGGAATTGCAAAGGTTAGTTAATGTCACTAGTATAACTTTATAGCATTAAGTTTACCACACGGGCAGCTTGATTTTATTTTGCAGTTACGATATAGGGCTTTTCAGACTTGTAAACAAATTTCTAATTTACACACTATAGAACTTGAATGTTACCAGACAGAAGCAACTGTTCTGGTGCATCCATCTAGGGAAGGGTACTAGGCTCAACCGAAACACTGTTTGCTGATTGTTCAGACAACTGCTTACCAGAAACCAGAGAAATCTCTCTCCTGTGTTACAAAGTATTAGCATGACAGTATTAACTACAGTTAGCGTTAAAACTCTACAGAAAATCTTGAAAATCTGCTCAACTGAGCAGCAAATTGAGTCAAGCTGCAAATTCACATTCAGAAAATTGAAAAATAGAAATACATGTTCCTCTTAATGCCAACATATTAAGGCATAAACAGAGAAGAAGGAGGATGAATTTCCCCCATCTATGTGAATTTAAAATCTTCAGAACACCTGCAGTGACCTGTGAATTAAATCACAGCAAGCAGGGACTTCAGGATGACCCACTGAAAAAGACTCCAATAATTAAATATGTGTGTGTATACACATATATACAAGAAATTTACATATGTGCTCCTGTGTATATATACAAATAAAACTTGGTTTAAACTTCAGTGCATGGAAGGAATGTTGTGTTTCAATATTCTTAAAGTACAAGAAACTTGTTAATTAACCTATGACCAGCAGAACTCCAAAGACACCAATTATTACATGTTCTTAGGTTACAAAAAGCAGTAATAATTGAATTTCATAGAACACAGAACAGCAAGGGCACACTGTTGGAATTTCCTAATTGCAGACAATGTCAGCAGATGCTACTAATGGCACTAGAAATCTGTCTTTAAGTTGTCTTGGACTTAGAAGCTGTACCCAAGCCTTAGCTCCATGTTAGAGCCCTTCAGATAAGCGTTGCTGTCTGTGAAAGCTGGGCAGCATCCCCAGCCCTGCCCCTGTTGTTGGGCATTTCAGACACTGCTGCTCCTTGTATGTATTCAAGGCTGCTCCAGGAACACTGAAGTTCTCCTCCCTTGCATCCTTACAATGCTAACAGATTCATTTGTTTATCATTTTATTCAGTTATATAATCAGCACATAAAACAACTATGCTGAATTTTACAATGCCCCAGAGAAACTGCAAAGCCAGAGGCCATTTCCTGACATCCAAGCAGTAAAAGCACCAAATAAAGCTACACCTCTCAAGAAAACTTTAAAAGGTTGTTGCAAAGCCACGATGAGACACTGAGCGGCTGATCACAGGAATCACAAGATAAAAGACTTCCTTCTGCAAAAATATACTTGACGTTCCCTCAGCCTGGGCTTTTTCTCATCTAGTATCATCACAGTCCTATTCCCCTTCCTTGTGTGTTGCCATGGGTCACTTTCAGTGGAGAAAACCTCAAAACTTGAAGATGCAGCATCTTACTTATTTTCCTTAGTTGCGAGTCATTTCTCCTTGCCAGCTTTGCAGTCACAGAATTGCAATACTACAAGGGCAGTATCTGCTGTCACGCATGCAGCATTACTGCTCGTGTGGATTTCTTCCCAGCAGCTGGGAGGAAATGTTCTTCTCGTTTGGACAAAAATATCAAAGGGTTAGGAAACAAGGAGTTAGGAAAAGCTTTATACAAGGTTCATGCTTGAGAAACACGAGGGCACAGCAGACTTAGCCCCTAAGAAAACTCCACTGGACATTCAGTTACAATAATTTAGATCTGTTCATTTATGGTAAGTCAGCCATTTTGCTGTTGACCTACTTTGTATCAGCAATAATTTGTCACAGTGCATTCTCCAACTGCTACTGAAAGAAAGGTTGAAACCATACATTAAGAGCATAGTGTCAAAGCAACTGATGTTAATTATACCCTGCAATTCCTATGTTGATGAAATTGTCACTGCTAACCATTAATACAGCATTTACTGTCTAAGCCCAGCTTGCTCTACCAACCCTTGAAAGCCACTGAATTAACATCCTGCTTCACAATGTTCACTTTATGCCACATTGGAATGTAAATCTGAAACATGTAAAAATAACCTCTGCTATTACACCAAGAATGTGTAAATACACATTCCTTTTTAGGAGAGCTATTTATCTCCAGTCTATACATGTTTCACTCTTTAAACTAAAAACAGCTTTAATGTTCTTCAGTCAAGTGGCAGCTCTTGCCAGTATAAACTATTTTCCCTAAAAAATATGGCATCAAGTAGAGGAAACTTTGGAAAATGTAGAGTGCTACTTGATTTATAGAAATTCAGAAATAAGCTTTACATAGATACACAAAGAAGCAGCAATGTTCTTCATTTTATTCGTTGCTAACCTGCACAGTAACAAGAGATCATATTCTCCCAGCATAAGTAAGCAAGGTTAATTAGAAGGACACCTTATGCGGATTTAGTGTTCATGTTCAGTGACACCTGCTTAATTTGGTGACAGAAATGTTTACAAGCATCAGCACAAACCAACCACTCCAGGAGCATTAACTGGATTCTTTATGGTTTGCACATCAGCAAACTGTTTTGTAAGATCCTACTGCTGCAGTGCAGTTCCCCCTCCTTCTAAATCATCTCTCAAGCTACTCTTTTACCCATTTGAACTGCAGGCAGTCAGGAGCATACAGTCTTAACAATATTTAGCTTTCAGAATTGTCATCACTAGCCATGATACAAGACAGCACAACTTGAGCTTCTGATCCAAGAAGACTCTTTTTAGTGATGAATAGGAGAGACTTTTTAGTCCTATGAACTGATTCAATACGAGATACAACAAAAGTAGAAGTTGGTGATGGTATTTTCACATCAGAAGAGTGCCTCATGTAGACTGATAGAACAAACCAATAATAAGAAAATCCCATGGTACGATGAGGCCTGTCATATCGATCTACCAGAAAATCTTTGCAGAGTCAGCAGAAAAGTAGAAAACTAAAATCAGCATTATTAGTAACTGAATGAAAGCCCCCACATCTCTATTCAGACCTAAGAATGACCCCAAGATCTACAGGAAGAAAAAAGATCATGATCCGAATGACTGCTTAAGCCAGATGTACATCTCCAGAACAAGCAGGAAAAAACCCACTCAACTGCAAAGAGAACGGAAGAACAGAGATTCTTACAGGATACATACAATTGTCTGTAGGAGCATCATTACCGGACATGAAATGTAAGAGTAGACGCGAGTGCATAGGATCTGATACCGTACATAGCACAGTGGGCAAACATGCTGTGAGAAAAAGAAACATTTGCTCACCTGGCATAAACTAGAAGGCAATTTTACACTTTATAACTCAATTGTCAACAAGTCTTAGCAGACTGGTTTGTCAGTCTAAGAAGAACTGTAACATTAAAGTTGGGTACAGCTGAGCCTGCCCTCAGAACACCAACAGAACAGGATTATTCAGTGCTTCAAAAGGAAAGTCCAACTAATTTAACTAACGTGCACTGGGCAAGCAGGTCTTGAATGTGCTCTCTCATCTCTAATATTTGCGCTAAAATAAGAGCCTTGCTGGTTTCATAATGGCACCTTAAATGAAATTCAAAAGTGACAAGCATTTAGCTTGTTTGTTCTACCTGCACCAAAACACAGGATTGGCAACAGCCTCCTCTCACAGACATACTCCATTTCTCTCAGGAGTCCTATGCCCTGCTTGCCACAGTACGCCAAGCACTTTCAGAATCAGACAAGGGCACATTGTGTGCACATTGGGGTATATTTAAATTCCAGCTGGAAGAAATCCCAACAACTCTTGAGGACACAGGTTGTACCAATTACAGCTGCAGTTAAAAAATTACACCATGAATGAAAGCACCCCACCGTAAAAAGGACTAAAACCTTAACCATCTTAGGGAGCACGCTCATTCTTGGTTCAGTGTCACACGCCAGCCTCACAGACTGAATACTTGCTGCCTCGCAAAGCTATGCTTAACTTATCAAAAAGAAGGTATCAACAGCTGATGCTTTCATAATTTGCATAGCTCCAGTCAAAGACCAACTATACAGCTACCCTTTCTGAAGCCGTTCTTACTGTGCAGCACCACGATATACCAACCACAGCTCAGTCAGGAGGGAGCTTCATGAAAGTTTAATATAGCTTTACAGGAAGCCAAGCTCAATGTTATTCTTTCTATTTGGATATATTTCTATTGGGATATACTTAGGCTGCCTGCAGACATGCAACGCAACAGCAATGTCTTTGAGTACTCCTGTTGCTTGAATAAATCTCTTGCTTACAGACTTAGCAACTTGCAAGCGTCATCTTAAAAGTAGTAGAATTTTTAAGGTATCGAGGTGTGAGCCTGGACTTTAACTCTACGCACGAGTTAACACCTGTACTTCAAAGCAAGCTCATTCTGAAGCTTTGGTAATACATCTATTATTGCCAGATCCAGACACTGAGTAAGCTCTTTAAAGTTCACTGGTTCAGGTGCACTTACGCTTCCACCAGTCTATGCCAGAGAGCCATAGTACTGGAGAAGCCCTAGCAATGCTTCAAAGTGCTGAATGTTGGCATACATACGCAGATCATGGTAAAAATAGTATCTGTAAAGCCAAACTTTCAGAAACACAGTGGGAAAGAATTGGTAAAAAAAAAAAGCTAGACAGTTCAGTCTGATGTTTTGCTTACATATATAATCAGTTATATTAACAGATCAGAAGACAAAAGTTTGAACGGGAGATACAACACATTACTATCACCACATTGTAAAGGCTCACTAGTTGACCAGGAGTGCCACAATGCATGACAAGTCTGAAGCTCAGTTCTATCCACAGCTAGCAAGTTTAGTTGGCAAGTAATCACTCTTTCCTTTTTCTTCAGAGCAACAGCAGCAGTTCTCTTAACTGAAGTGACCGAGTTGGGTAGGCCTTTTATTAAACACTCACTGAACAAAGTACACAGGAGATAAGGAGCAGAAAGTTCTTGAGTTTTACTCCAGCACTTTAATAAGTGTAAATAAAGTAGTTAGGAATTTCTCCCAAGTGTAACTAACCACTGTGCTGTATACAAAGGACATTAAGTGTGGTGCTTAAGTGAATCACATCTCCACATCATTCATTAACTTTGAATACACATATAAGTATGGGCTTCTCACTTCGCCTCAACCAACCTTTTATTAAGTTTGGGAAAAAAGATCTACATACCTTTTGTTGAATCCCATCTTAATGATTTCTAAAGTGAAAGTCTTGCATCTGAAGAAAGCAAAAGGCGAGCAACCTTTCTGTAGAGTGGTTAACCTGCTCTTAAGGCTAAGGGACACTTGTCCCAGAAACTCTTATTGAGCAGGGAATCCATCAGGGAAGAAGTGAGAACTTGTAAGCAAGTAGGTCAAAATGGACATTTAGGTTTGCTATATCCTTCATCAGGAAGCCAAAGTAAACTTTAATCCTCTGGATTTATTCAAGTCATCTTTGGTGGATGTTATTTCTGTACCTTTTCCTCATATCCTGGAATAATTGGCCCTGGAGTTATTTCCACATTGACCCATTTTAAAAGGTTTAAAGTGACATGTGTATCATTGTGTTTCCCTGAACTTCCCACACATATATATATATGAGGTCTTCATTAATCCATATCTGCACCAAGTGTTCCCTAGCATCAGGGTGCCATTGATGTTCTTAAGCTTTTATAGTACCTATTTCATTTCTACTGTGAGACAAAAATAGTTTAACTGATCCTATGTAATCACGACAAGAGATTAATTAAAATGCCAAGATAGGAAACAATTTATTATAGAGAGAAGAAAAATTTCTCATCCAAAATATAGAAATCTGTACAACTTTGCCACAATCAATATACATGAACTGTACAAATTTACACCAGTTCATAATTTACCAAATAAAAGATGACTAACAAAGTTCACAAAATAGATGGTGGTTTGTGGAAAAGACTTTTACCCAATTAAGAACAAGGAAATTACAAACCAGACCTCCACTTTCTAAAAATAAGAAGTTTACTCAGTCTTAGAAAACTACAAGCTAGCAAATGTACAGATAGCTGGCTGGTGCTAACACCACAGTTCAGACAGTGTCTTTATATGGTCTTTTTAAAGCCTGTTGCCATGGCAGATTCTGATCACTTGCTACTTTTGAGGCCAATGGAAAGATCTGACCATTTCCCCAGGTCATACTTACTAGTTTATCTTATGTACATTTATACATATTTGTAAGTGCTAGGTAAAAGTCTGAAAAATAAAATTTCCAGTACTACCGTGTTCATAAGTCTTGTTACTGAGCTGCCAAAAATGCTAACAATTAATAAATGTAATAGTGCAAATTTACTCTGCAAGACCTACTGCAGAGACTCACTTTATAAATACAGATTGGGGTTGAAAATTGGTGTAGAAATTAAGTAAGATGTCTTGGAGAAACTGACCCTTCCTAGATCTTCTTCACTCCCTAGCAAGTTGCAATCATTTTGACTCACAGGCTATTAAATCACTGAAAGGTACTGTCCAAACTATGGCACTGTCACTTTAAAGTATACCACTCTAACGTGTGCCAGATCTTCACAGCTGTTTAAATTCCAGAATCCATCCCCAGAGGTGCCCACCCAAAGTAAAAACCAAATTTATCCATCCATTTTAAGGTGATCCATCCACAGACTATATCTTAACCTGATACAGTCATCATATTGTAGCTTTTGGAAGGGCTAGTTCTGCCCAAGAGAAGTTCCTCCTTACAGCTTATTCTGCTGTCTACCATTTGCATGTTGGTGTTATTTTGGCTACCTCCTGCTGGTGCAGCTTCATACAGCACACAGATTGAGCCATCCTCTCCAATACGATAGGACACTTCATACGGGTCAACCCATAGAGTGAGTTCGCTTGGAAGAAGCTGGAACAGTTCCTGACTGCTCAATCCAATCCGCTGTGCTGCCTGTCCAATGAGAGGATCCATTTTATGGTTGATCCGGATACATCGGTAACCTGATCCCTTGCATGGCTTTTCTGGGAACCAGTGGTGTTTATAATGTTCTATAAAATAAAATAAAAAAAATATTATCCTCCTTAATTCTGTATTCAAAAAGATGTACAGTGAACATTGTTCTCTCGCAAATTTCACACCTCAAGATGTTGAGACACTTATTATTTTACAATAAGTGACCTGAGAAATCATTATAGCCTTTATTTTTGCCGATTATTTACGCAAGCGCAGCGTCCCTCGGGAAGTAAAGTATCATGTACAAAAGTACTGTTTCATGCTACCACAGACCGAGAGCAACGTTTGCCATCTGAAAGGGCAAAAATCCAACTTCCCAGCTTTCACAGAAACACATATTAATAGATTACGTACATACAGCAGAAAAACGCAAGGGCTTCAAAACTCCACGACCCGAGAAGGAAAAAAGCACCTCTCCCGGATCCTCTTGAGATCACACCCATGCTTAGCTCCTCACAGTCCAAGAACACCCAAAAATAACTAGGGAAGAGGCTGGGCAGCATCCACCGACTGACTCAAGCGGTATTTCACCACTGCTCTTCCCAGCCCGTTTTCCAGGGCGAGATACCGATGACTTCACTTACCTCAGGAGTTTCATCCCACCCAAAACCCTATCGGTCGGAGGCTACTTGTAGCCACTACCGAGCACACTGGGACACAACAGCCTGGGGATTACAAAACCCACTGGGCAGCGAAGAAGCCCTCGGGATCTGATCCTAACCGGGGTTGTCGGCTGGCTCCGAGATGTTTCCAGAAGGGAACCCGAGACTCGGCGTCTACCGCTGGGTTTTCCTTGACAAAAGGGCCGCCTCGCAGCACTTTTCCTTCTGGAAACCCGGGCGGTTGGAGCCCTTGGAGCGGAGCCCAAGTGCGGGCTGCTCCGAAAGCTTTGTCTAGGGAGCCAAGGGGGGGGAGGGCTGCGGGCGCGACCCCCCCCCCCCACTCCCCGAACC
>VZTL01041813.1:225-11363 GCA_013400535.1 Scopus umbretta | reverse complement strand
TTGGTGTCATTGGCAAGCTTGCTTGAGGGTGTGCTGAATCCCACTGTCCCTGTTGGCAACAAAGATTTTAAACAGTGCTGGTCCCAATCTCATGATTGAAGTCTTCTAAGGAATGTGTGCTAGATAAGCCATTGCAATTAAGCCCATTTGGCTTCATAGTCATCAATAAAATAACCAATGTAAGGCCAAATTCTCCAGGATTTTGAACCTTATCCACATGGGGCAAATTGTTTTTCATTCTCACTAAATTAACATCAGAAAGGGACACCTTACGGTATGGCTGAATCTTCTATTTTAAACAGATGTAACCAAATTAAAAGAATGAAAGTATCTGGTAAGTGTGCTAATGTCATGCTCATTGTAGAATTGGGACTTCAAAGAAATGTCTCACTTGTTCAGCAACTTTTCCTGTTGGTTTCTGCCTGGCTATATAACACGTTTTACTGAGATTGAAAGTACTGGAAATGAAGGACCTTGTAATTAATCCCACAGTTAATTGTGTTCCCCTGGAAGTTCATTACTTCTTATCTTGTCCCTGACCATTGACGATGTACTTCCATCTCCTTTGCAGCTGTTGCCTCCCCTCAACCTGAAGCCATTTGCAACCATGCAAAAACCAGGCAAAAGTTACTGTCCTTGGGCAGTGATGCTTTAATCCACACAGTAAAAACTGCCTTACTGGCAATGGTATAATTTATTGAAGAAATTGTTCTCCACACTGGACTAATAAACTGTAGCTTTTTGTTATCATTTCTTCAATGTTAACTTGCAGTCTGCACCCACTGCACAGCGCATCCCTTGTACCCAGGGCACGGCCGGGCACAACCTGGTCCCAGTTCAGGATTTTCAGGAGGCTTATTACTTCTGCACAGGCTCCTCAGCGTTATCATTAGCCCAGCTTTCTGCTTATGGTGTGATTCCTCATGAAGGACCGTGTAGTGTTTGTCAAAGCAGAGGTATGCATCGGTCGGGGACAAAATGCTAGCACCATAAAAAGACTCAAAAAAAAAATGGTTTTAAGCTTTTGGCCCTTTTAAGATTAAATGGGCACTTACTGGAATGTTTAGTATTGGCAAGGTCCTCAGTGTCCATACATTTAAACAGAATTGGTATCTATATGCTTCTGGACCTGTGCAACTGTTTGCAGTGGGGTAAGTAATTATTCATCAGATTTTCTGCTGTGTCATTTTATGATCCTGTTCATATTTTATGCTGTAGTTTCCTCATGAATGCATTTACTGAAGTCTAGTTAATTTGAGTGATGAAGTTCTTTGCTACATCTCTTAATAGAGGCTGAAACAAAAGCCACAGTGTCATAGATAATAGCGTGAAGCCTGCATAGTTTGCTTCAGAAAGAATAAGATTTTAGAAGACTGTTTATTCTCCTTGCTGTATTTCTGGTTTGGCATACCAGAGATACAGATACTGGATTAGCCCACATGACATGATGCTCACTCAGTTGTTTAGTTTAACTCCAAGATCAAGCTTTTATTTAAAATATATCATTTTAAAGGTTTTTTTCAATAAAAAAGATCCCACATGATGAAAAAATCTTAGGGAAGATGTACACAGAATGTTGTTCTGCAGTGATTGAGCTGAAATGTTTCCATGAAATGAGCGAGTTGAGATTTCCTACAATAAGTTTCCATTTAATTTCCCTGTTCTCAGTATGATGTAGTAAATTATTATAAAGTAGAATGCACATGCTAAGCCTAATGAAGAATAATTGATACCAAGAATGAACGACTGGATGTTCTGGTAGAGAACTATCAACATTGTGTCAAAAAGTCAATTGATTGTAAATAAAAGTGAAAATACGTATATGGACCTGCCACTTTGCTACCGAAAAATTTAAAAATGGACGTAAAAGGGTTGACATTTTTGTGAAATTAATTATGTTTAATAGGTAACTTTATCTTCAGTTATTGCTATAATAGTTTTGGTTTTGGATTAATTTTTAAAGTGACAATGTCCCTTTAATAAGGTCAGTTCAGCAAAATGCTCGTCTGCTTTATTTGAGCTTGGGGAAATCATGCTGCTTTCTTTCATTATCTTGTATTTACCCAGCTGCCATTTTAACACCTTTATTTCTTCTGGGGAATGTTAAGTTTTTATGCTCTTATCTTAATACGATCCAGTGCCAATAATTATATTGCCTTTCATCAACAGCTCTCACTTCCCAGGAGACTGACAGAAGGATTTTCAAAGCACCAAACGCCAAGTCCACTCATTCAGCTGACCCAGTTCCCCCTCTGCCCTATGCAGAAATGTTTTGCTGCTGTGCTGATGTAACTGGTGCAGACATAGATGTATCAGTATAAAGCTTATTTTCCTTACCAAATCATAAATGCTATATTTTCACAGGCTGTTGAGAGTTGTATGTTCATATGAACGCTTGTACCAGCCGAGCAGTATCGTGCAAATGATGAACATTATCCTGCTAGCCAAGTGCTCCAGGTAGGATCCAGCCTTTGCCACCTTCTGCTTCTCCACTCACGTCCTCTTCTGCAAAAGGCCTGGCAAAAGCCACCAGCTCAGGTCTTCAGTGCTCTCTTTCCACTTATTTTCTTGTCATTCACAGGGAGCAAGGCAGGGAAAGTCAGGCACAGCACTTGTGAAAGACTTTGTGTTGCAGACAAGCTGTGATATAAATGGTCCGTTTAATGAGACCTGATAATGCCATCTCTGTATTTGAGCAGTCTGTTTGTTGGTATATAAAACTGCTAGTTATTTTTCCCGCCTCAGCTGTATCAAGAAGCTTGAGAGCCACGTTGACTGAAAGCAATTTGTTTTCCCCCAGGTTCAGACATTCCTCTGGAGAGCAGGAGACAGGCATTTGGTTATATATGCAGGGAGGCGAATTATATTTTGAAAAAATCAACTTCTTTGGAGCATCTTCTTCAATTATGCCAGAGAAGCTACCTGCAGAAAAGAGGCTGTGTGTTTTCAACCACTTTTGTTTGAAGGAAGATAGCTAAATAAGAAAATAAATTAAAACCTGGAAGTGGCAGGTATCATTCCAAGCCAAAGTAGCACTTGGAATCTGAGGGGAGAACTTGGTAAGTTTGAGCGTTGGTGTTGGACTCTGGTCCTTGATTTTGTGTAGTTGAGAATGACACCTGTTTACAATATGTGAATGGTTTTCTAGTTACTCAACTAAACAAAAATATCCCTATGCAGAGTGTTTCAGAAGGAGTAAAAAATGACTTTCAGGAGTATAAATTGAAAGGCCATTAGAAAATATTTTGAGTGGATAGAAGTGCAATGTCTATATTAATTGGGATAAAAGTATAATTGTTTGTCACATTTTTCCTGTATTTTTTTTTTCTGCTTATGGATTGACTATCACTAGTAATTAAATCTGGTCATGTTTGCCAGCAAATCTTTATTTGCTGTTGATAGCTGGTAATTCATCGCTCTAAAATTACCAACTTGGCCGTATCTGCAAATTTGCCTTTATGCGTATTGCATACACAGAACTATGGTTGTCATTGCTCTGTATACTGTAGAAAGTGGGTAATTCAGGACTGCATTATTGAAAGTGATCTCTTTCAAAGGGATCTCTGCTCTCCCATCCTTATGTCTTGGAGAATGTCAAGGAGATACCAGGATTTAGAAGCTGTCTTCGAAAGTTTACTGGTTTAGGTCTTCAGATGTCTAATATAATAGGAATACCCCATATTCTTTCTTTTAATATTTTAACCAATTATTTGTTCTGCTAATGAGCAAAAATTCTCAAAATCTTTACTATACAACATCTTCTTTTTTACAACTCCTATACAATGATTAAATGTTCCCATGCTCTCAGTTTCTCAAACGAGAAGGAACAGAGTAATTCAATGGCAGTTTTAATAGTTCTTTTCACAGTATTTTTTTCCAAAAGTGTAAGATATGTTTTTCTCACAGAAGAATTTACTTGTTTCCCTATGAAGAGATTTGTCTCTTTGATATCTGCTTTTCACCAGGGAACAGAGAAAAAGCCATATTTCTATCCTGAAAGCTGAGAGAGAGGGCTCAAGTCCTTGCTTTGTTCCAGGTTTCCTTCCCAAACCTCCCTTTTTCTCCAAGAATGAATATGTTAGAGATTGTGATGCTCCCTGACTAGTTCAAACCCATGTGAATACCTACCTTTTTTAAAATTATTATTATTTTCCCTTTAGTTGTATGGTTAAATGATGGTTTGATCAACACTGAGTAGCTTTGTGGTTAGCTGGTGAGCTGCCAGTGGCCAAGTCTGTCTTGCTCGAATACTGCACGCTGCTTTTCTATACACCACCCAAGCCCCCCTTACCCTCCTGCCCAGCTAATGCACAGTCCAACCAGTTGTAGAGGAGTACAGGAGATTTGAGGTGTTCAGAAGAGTCTTTCCTATACTGATAGATTTCATCAACTTCATATAAATAATGTACAATATTTCATCTTTGCCCATGTTTTTTTATGGCAAGGTAACATTTCTAACCACATCTCTGATTCATGCTCTCCATGTATCCTTAATGTCATTACAATCTGTTCTCTTCAGACTGGTCATTTGGCTGGCTAAAACTCCTTTACATTTTGGTCTTGTCCTTCTGTGTGCTTGTTGCCTTTCCCAGTTTGGTATTGTTCACAAATTTAATAAGAATACTCTTTATTTCATCTTCCAGATCATTAGTAAAAAAGAAATAGAACATCTTCCAAGTTTCAATAAAAGAATCCATAGTTGTTAGCAGTCATAATAAAGTAGAAGGGAAATGAGAAGTAATCCAAGACCTGAACTCACATCTCCAGCTCATATCTGAGGAGAGGCAGGTTCTAGTCAGAGGCTGTCATACCTTCGTCCTAAAGACTATGTGTGGTCCATTTTGTTGCGAGGATCTACAGCACAAACCAAGGCGTGGTGTTCTGCAGGGAGGGAGGGGAGAGATGGTTTTTGCTTTCAAGTACTGTATAAAATACTTAGAGTGCCATGTTTAAAAAAACAGAAAACCAAAACCAAACCAGGATTACTACAGAATCTGTCGGTATAACTTAGGTGGCTTTATAGAGAGATACAAGCCCTTGAACTAGTTCCAGAATAATGCCAACTCTTTCACAGTAGAGAAGAGAAAAAGCCACATCTAACCAATTCAATGGATATAAACGTTAGAGTCACAATTCTGTTTACTAACTTTTGATGCTATTTGTATAACAAGCCAGCATGTTGTTAACATGATTGTCTTTTTGAAGGGATGTAGTCCTTTTTGTAGATATGTTCTTAGTTGCAGAGATACCGGAACAAATGAGGTCCTGGGTTCCATGGAGGACCAGCTCAGACAGTGGTGGTGATGCAGAGCTGTTTCTGCAGTTAAAACCTGTCAGCACCAACAGTACAGTGCTGATCTCAAAGAGCTCCAGTCCACCCAGCTAGTGGCAGCAGAGCTGAAATTGTGGGGTCCTTCTGGTGTGAAGAGAATGGCTCTGTGCAACAGCTAGTGATGGCTGGAGTGTCCTAGAAACTCCTTGTGTTCCCGGTTGAGGAAGATAGTCCTTGGGGGGGGTCACTTTTTCTTTTTTTAATGAGGTCTAATATTAAAAATATATTAATATACATTAATGTATTAATTAATGTATTAAATGTATAAATACAGGCTTACCTTACAATCTCATTCTTCTGCACATAGTCCCAATTACATCAGCACTAAGCAGCTGCTTACAGCATTGGGTCCGTATCTTCAGTCTCCAAGCCCAGATAATCATTCTGCATCCAGTGAGGACATCCGTTGTCTGATCCCTTTTCTTCTTCTATCTCTACTCACCACCCTCAGGAAGCACCCAGGATCAACTGATTCCTTACAGGTCAGCTTCTACCTTACCCTCCAGAGTCTCTGCCGTGTTGCACGGAGATGTGACAATTTGTCACGTGTGCTGGGAGCCAAACACCTAAGGAAGGCTCTGGACTTTTTTGTCAGCTCCTTTCATGCAGATTTGGTCTTCTGTTGTGAGTGAGTTAAACTAAGAAGCCTGTGTGAATCCCAGTGGTCAATGAATAAAGATCTGGGAACTGAGGCCCCAGTGCACTGCATTTCACTTGTGAATAAAACAACAAGTGAAAAATCATACCAACAGTGGAATAAGGCAGTTCACAGCCAACGGCTGAATATTCAACATGGTCTGTCATGGGAATTGGCTCCTGAATAGCACTGCAGTGGGGGAGACAGGTTTCATGAGCTGTCCCTCTCCTCCAAACCAGGCATAGAAAAGCCACGGGTTCAGCAAATTTCCTGAAGACTTTTGATGCAAAGCAGGAAGCTGTAACACTAATGGAGAATGTGCTGACAAAGATCTTTAAAAGCATCTTGCATGTTGCTGTCATGAGTGAATTTCTGATACCAAGCCTAGACCATGGAATGAATAAAATGAGATTATGAGATTACTTTATTCTGAGAAAAATTGTATTGCTGTCTTTGCGTGTGTGTTTGAGAGGTTTTCTTCCTAATTGAAGTGTATGAAGAGAGCACTTCTAGAATTTGGAAAGAATATTTGCCTAGAACATGTGATAAGAAAATCATGATAAGGAAAGCTCTATAAAATTTGGGGAGGAAAAAACCCTGCAGAAATGACCCAGCATCTTCCTAGCTCCTCCAGTTTTTATGCATATGAATAGTTCCTTAAATGCAATAATACTATTTACATGAATAAAGATGTCAGAGTTTGGTTAGTAAAACCCATGTACACTGCGATTCAATGTCATATCAGACTAGAGAGTAATTCAGCATGGCACAAAATCCTGCTAGCATGTTTTGGCTGTTAAAGGGCGCTCTGTGCACAGGGTACGTGCTGTAATTTGTTTTGCTTTGTTTTGACCATCTAAATGTCACAGTGTCTAATCGAAGCTAAATGTCATGGCTTTCCCCATAACTGAGAGACAGGTACAGGCACTACTCTAGGATGGTTCATCTGACACCTACAACAGGTGGTGTAGTTTGGTGTTTTGAATAACTCTCTCTTAGTGCTTTGTTACTAAATGAAAGCAGAGAAGAGGAGGAGCTGGGAAAATTGACTCCATGCTACCGAGTAGGAAAAAATATTCAGATAAAAATATATTTCTACTTCTCTTGGAATTTTCTGCTGCGTGTGACTTCTGCAAAGCAGAGGTACATTTTCATTGTGGGTCTCAGAACCTCTTTATAGAAAAGATACTGAGTGCCGGACATCATGGTTAGGAGGGAGAACAGCTATGTTTTATTAGACTAAGGAGTATACTTGGGCAAAGCAGAGGAGCTTTTCAGCATTTAAGTCTTTCTACAAACAAAAGCAGAAGAACTTTTCAGCTCCTCGCTGCAGTTGCTGTGGGAACAATTTCAAAGAAATATGTGATTAGAGCTGGTCAATGTTTTTAATGAAGGAATGGCTTTCGTTTCAAAACCAAACTTGTTTAACACATATTAAACAAAACTGGAAACAAAAACATTTAGTCTGGTTTGTTTCCACTTTCCTTTTTCCTCTTTTGCTTAATTCTTTTAAATGGCTGAAAATCTTATTTTTTTTCCCTTTTCCCTGAATTTATGAAAATAAGCTCTTTTTTTAATAGAGGCAAAACATACTACAAAATACTTGGAGAATTTAAACCAGTCCTTTAGGGCTAAATCCACAATCTTGTGACCTTGTATTAGTCCTAATAATAGGGTATGTATTTAAATATTCAATATCCAAAATGTGATCTTCAGTGAATTCTTCTCCACTATAGTCTAACTCTAAAGGCACCTACCTTTCAGAAGCCTTGCACCTTTATTTTCCACAGTTACCTAAATTTTTGTTGCCAGTTATGTGCCAATGGTCCCAAAGTAGTCCGGTCTCAGTGGGGCTGCGTAGCTTGGTGTCTTACTTATCCTGAAACATGTTTATCAACCTGAAATTAGATGGGGGTGGGTCAGTTGAGGCTCTGCAGCTGTGTGCTGCTCCCAGACCAGCATATTGTATGTGATCAGTTGTGGGACTGGGCTGGCATGGTGGAAACTGACTGGCATGGACTACACTTGCTAGAGGAATCAAGACATATAGGTGCTTTTTTATTTAAGAGGTTTTGGTTTTTATTTTTTCTTTCTAGTGCCTTCCCAATGAGTCCGCAGGGCTTCACAAGATAAGAGTGTTTTTTAAAAAAGGGTGTTTTAATGTTTCATCCTCAGGAAACAGTCAAATGTATAAAAAACTGCCCTAGAAATCATGTGAAGATGCAACTTGAGAGCCCTCCCCTGCCTGCATGAATGGAGGCACTGTAAGCTTGAAAGCAGAGGTATTCCCTCGAACCAGACTTAGTTATGATAGTTATTGCTGTAGAGGTAGACTTTACAGTGTCTGAGTTCTCCAGAATCCTTAATATAATTGTCTGAAGTCTGAAAAATCCAATCATTCAAATGTTTTAATTTCAGGGACTAAAAATGCCACCGCAAATTAGTGGAAGAAGAAACATGAGGTGACAAAGTCATCCAGGCTCAGCGTTTGACTTGCTCAGGACCCAAGGTGCAGTCAGTCTGAAGGGAAGCTGAGTAACCCCTTTGCCCTTTACCTGTTGATGTTAAGCAATGCTTTAGACTATCACTTTATAACCATCATTATAGGATTTTTGAATGCATGAAAGATTTCTGGTGAACGGTTAAATTCTGACACTGTCACACTGCGAAATTCGTCTTTGCTGAAAGCAATTCACTTACTGCATTGAGCAATTGCTGCCAGTTTGCATGCCCACAGCTCTTGCTCCTTCTCCAGCTTCTGTGAGCACGGACTGGGGCTGAGCCCTGGGGGGAGTTAGGCACGGACCCTTTACAGGAGACCAAAGGATATTATGAGGCCAATATGCTCAGGACATTGCCGTGCTCAGCTGTAACTCGCTGTGCTGTGGGAGAGAGAGTCTTGGTTTTATCGCTGTAGGTTGTGTTAATCAAAATGAACACCAACAAATCTTTAGACTCCTTTCATGACAGTTAATATCTACAGAACCTAAAAGGCTATCTTGGAGATACATTTGCCTGTGAGTGCATAGCTGTATTGCTGACATAAGAAATCTGCTAATTCTCTCCCTTGTTGTTGAAGATGATGCCATTGCATCTGCTGCTGCAGTGGGCTGAAACGTAAGTAGTTACTCATGTGCCATGCAATTGCGTTACAGAAATTAAAAGTGTTGATCATATCTTTCCATCAGTCCCAAGGGGAAATTTTATGGTTTGATTTTTTCTTAGTTCTTCCTGAGGCTTGAATTAAATAACCAGCAAGCTAAGTATGCGTATGTACTTTATGAAACAGCGGTGTTATATTACACATCTGTGAAAATTTCACTTGGAGCCAGATCTTGAGCACAGATCCACTGATGTTAACAGATGCGTCCTAATTGATACCCATTGAAGCTCTGTTGATGATTCATGTTTCTGCTCCATTGTTGTTGTTTTTTTTTAATTTATCGTTTTGCTTTAGCATAAACATATAAACACAAGAAATAAATACATCTGTGTATAATTTCTGTGTTGCAACTGAAAACAAATCCTTAGATCTGAAATCCATTTCTGCTCTATTCATCTTTGTATACCTTCCCACTGACTAGGGAATTTTCATTTCATTTGATTCCCACCACAGTTAAACTGAGTAATTCTAACTACTCCTTTGTGCTTGGACTGTCTCATAATACCAAGCAGGCTTACAGGCTATAGAGAATTGCAGGTGGAATGACAATTACTGGTCTGATACTGTGGGCATATACATCAGAGTGTAATTTGCATCTTTTCCTTTTACTCACTTTGGCTGATTTTTATTCTTTTAAATTCTTTGTGTTTCAGTAATACAAACTACACTTTACATTCCTCCAGTATTTGTTTTGAATAAACATGGTAAAGTATTGCTACTACCATTTAACAGCGGGGAAAATGAGGCACAGATTAAATAGAATCAAGGAAAAAGAAAGGGGTCTTTCCAGCAGCTGCTGTCTTGTAGCCTTTATCTTATGAACCTTGGTTATGAGTAATGATGCCATCCTTTCCCAATGAGGGGTGAAGAACAGCTGATGCTATTTCACAAGTGCCCTGAACAAGAATGCCTGTGCTAGCAGTTGAGGGAAAAAGAAGGCAATAAGAAAAGCATGCAATGATTTGAATGGAAGGACTGAAATTCCCTTTCTCTTCTGTCCTATTAAATTGTCTTCACCTCAACCCACGAGTTTTACTTTTTTTTCCCGATTCTCTCCCCCATCCCACTGGGGAGGGGGAGAGTGAGCAAGCGGCTGTGTGGTGTTCAGCTGCCTGCTGGGTTAAACCACAACAAGGCGGCAGTTCTCCAATACCAATGAATTTCCTGGTCTAGCAGAGTAAGCACTGAGTAAGGATTAAGCACTGGGTTAAGAGTTATTGCTTACCTTGTCCTGGATTAGTCACTTCATGTTTTGTCTGAAGTGCTGATGTTATTAATAGCATGAACTAATGATATTTAAATTACTATAATCATAACTGTTGATTGTAGTTGATTGGAAAATAGCTATTCTGGTTGCTTTTTCTTGAGTAAAATTTTGATTTGTTTCCACAAAGATCACAAAAGTAGCATTTTACTCAAACTTCAAGTGTTTTGATTAAAAATAGGTCTCCTTGCTCCCCCAGGATTGCCGTTCAGGGCTGTATTTCTCATCCTGTGCCATGGGCAGGTCTCACTAACCAAGCAGTAGGGGGAGACATATACTTTAGTTATTTCCATTGCATTTCAGACCATGACTGGCTGTGCATATTACCAAAAAGAGGTACAAGGGATTACTGGTAGCAGAAGACTTACAGAGGCTTAAAACCCAAGCTGGCCAAAGAACAAGTCCTTATGCCATAAATGTTTTTGCAAGCAGTAAAAAACTCTGAACTTGTTAAAACAAAAGAAAAGGCCTACTGCCACTACCAAGATCAAAACTTACCTGGAAGATGACATGAAAAAGAAATCAAGCTTTGATTTAGTCTTAACTGGTAGACAAATTGAGAAAACAGCTTGTTCCCTGTCTCAGTTCCTTCCCTTGGTCCATAATTTTTCAGGTGGTGTGAAGAAGGCAGGTAGACTGACAGGAGTGAGCCCACCTCTGGGGGCTGTTTGGGGATCCCCACTGTGCTACATCCACGCATCATTGCTCAGTTCCTCAGTGAAGATTGAAACAGGGAGGGGGC
>VZTL01041807.1:12406-28189 GCA_013400535.1 Scopus umbretta | reverse complement strand
AAAGTGGGCTGCTGAACGAAAAAAAAAAAAAAAAAAAAGGCAAAGTGGGGTAGGCACAAGTGGCCTGGGAGCAACAGAGTGTGTGGCAGTAATTGCTTAAGCCAGCACCACTGCTAAGGAGTTGTTCATCAAATATGCCCTGAATGTAGGAAGGGGCCTGATCCTCAGAGCTCAGGGAGGTAAAAGCCGGCCTAATACTGGCATTGGTCATTTGCCCAAAATAAGAAAGCATGAGCTGCAAACATCCCTGCCTTTCTACAAGTCCCTTGGCTGTGAGATGCAGGGGACAAAGCAGCATGATGCAGAAGCATCTGCCCCCTCTGTATGCAATGACAGCAAAGGGAAAGAAAAAACACCACCACCACATCTCAGTGACTGAAAAGATACATGAGAATTGAGCATATTAGCTGCTCTAATGCAAACCCTGTATTATCCCTTAGGGGAGAAGAAAAGTGGCTGCGTTCCTGACTGGTTTTCCACTCAAGGTTTTGTGCAGAGAGGCAAGCAAGCAAGCAAGCAACAAAACACTGCAGAGCTGTGTTCAGAATTGCCTTGTGCCCAAGCTAATAAGCCTGACTGAGAGACTGAGCTTGACCTTAGGCTCATTGCTGCGGCTCAGAGCATGAGTGAACTCAGCTCACATCAGTCTGCAAAAAAGGCTGCGTGGACACGCTCAGGCTTGAGAGCTTGACTTGCAGAGCAGCTGCAATCACTGCCTAAAAAGGAGGTGATTATCTTCAACCAGACGAAAAAAAATAAACCAATGAACCAACAAAATCCCCAAGCCCAGGGACTTCTTAAAACATCTACTGGGAAGTGGTGAGGAAACCAAATGTACACATCATTTCCATCACCAAGCTAAACAGCAAAAAGAAGGTTAAAAGAGTAGCCTCTACCAAGGATGACCTGACAGCAATAATATACTAATGAAGGTGTTGCTTATGCCAAGACCAGAAGGCCTGTGCTCAGATAAAACCACAGCTGGGATGGTTCGTCAACAGCAGATCCCACAGTAGGAAGGCAACAAATTTGCAGGACGTTGCATGGGCTATTCCTCTAAAATACTCCAAACGTGGAAGCACAGACGAAGCACATGCCAGCATTAACGGAGGAACAAACAAAATTCTGAGGCAAAAGGGTCATACTGTAACTGTTGGCTTCTAAAGGCCTGTCCAAACGCAGTTTGCCATCACCAGTGAAGAGGAACTGCTAGCCTCTGTCTCTTGTTCTTACTGTTACACACAAGTGGTCCTTGGCTAGACCGCATGAGCGCACGCATCTACCTCACTGTGCATGACTGTAACAGGGTATGACTGTAGTGGGTGAAATCTGGCCAAGAATGAGTGTGAGACCATTTTTTTTTCATATAAAATCCCTTACATTTCCCTAAGACCTCACTTTGAGGTCTACACTGGTTTCCTACACCTGAAAGCATAAAGGCAAACAAATAAAAATGTTCATAACTCACAGTCCCAATTTATTCCCCAGCTAGTCCCCTTGCTCATAGTTTTATGCTCTCCTAAATGATCACTCTTACCAACTGATTTTTAGTTTAGCACTTATCTTTATCAATATCTGGAATATCTGAAGATGTGGAAAGGGTTGGAAAGTGAAAAGGGTTTAACAGCTGGCATCTTTCCAAGCCCATCTCTTTCATCTCCCAGGACTTCTCTTCCTCTTCCTTCTGCTGCTTTACTGGAAGGGGTGTCTCGTGTTCCTGATTCTCCTCCCTAATCTCAACTATAGACCACCGTGTTTCGGAACTGTCACAGCAATGAGGTAAATGATCCTTTTTTCCTAAGAATTTTTCATTTCTGCCTTCATCTGGTGACAGCAGCAAAAAACAGAGCTGCAAGAAGCCAGATTTCCATCAAGATGACTGAAGTATCAGGCTGTGACCTGTCAAATCCCTCTGAAACCTTCTTTTAATTGCGTTTCAAAACAAGCACTTCACAACACAAACAGAGTCCCTTCTTAAGTTCAGCACCTACTCTGTTTTGACCCGAGTCTTCCTAATGCTTAATGTAATCTCCAATATCCCGCAGTAGATATATACAAGACACAAACCCCATTTCTTAGGTTATCGGTCATTTGTTCTCCACTTAACAGGTACAGAGTAATCCTAGGTTCAGTGGCAGGACAGTCCCTGTTCTGCAGGAAGTTGACATTCAGGGTCATTAAAGAACAACTATCATCTTGCTGGGCATCTTGCCATCATGCCATCTTTTAATGCGAGGTGTGAAAGGGCTTTTTCCTATGAAGTGGTTAAAGCAGAGACGTGGCCTAGCGGGAGTGGGACAAAGGCATTTAGCAAGGGTCAGAACTGACTGAGACAAAGTGGGAGATCTCCCCACCTAGGACCCACTGTGCTGTGCCCAGCTGCTCACCAGAGGGACCCACAGCTCCCTGGGCTCTATGCTGTTCTTCCCCTCTCCCCTGGCACCTTAAGGTGATCCAGAATTAACTACCTCTCTCCTCTTTTTGAAAGAACTGTGCTGTCTCCCTGTTTCTCCCAGTCCTCTCGAAGACCTCCACAACCAGCTTGAGACCCTGCACAGTTTCCTGCCCTCTTATTGGTAAACCTAAGCTAAGGGGTTTCCTTGCTGCCCAGTGGAGCACAACAGCAAGAAGCAGAGCCAAAGCTGAAGCAGAAAATCACCTATGTGAATCCTTATTTGTATGCCTGCTGGGGGATTTGAAGCTTTATATCTGTGCTGCAGCTTCTTGTAAATAAAAATATTGGGAGCAGGGAAAAAGCCTCTCGACCCGATCCCACCTTTTTCACAGACTTGTTTTGTGACTGTGTATAATTGAACCTGTCAGTATCCCCCTTTACCTACTGGTAAGAAGAAACAAATAATACATGTGCTATTTGGTTTGCAACCAGCATGAGCTTGTAGAAGTGTGAGCAGTCTGGTTAAGGAAAAGACGGTGTAAGTGCAAACTTATGATTCACAGTAGTGAGCGAGAATTGTTTTATGGCTTTACTTGCCAGGTGCTTTGTAGAAACAAGTTCTGGCTTTGAAAATTGCTGTCTCTGCTCAGTAGAAGTGGAGTATTTCTATCACAACAATGATAGGCCTTCCAGAAAGAATGGCAACTTTCACATTTGGTCTTAAATATTTATATATGCATGATAGTACATCACTTTAGAAGAAAATGTTGGTACATATTATTAAATAAAGGTACAGCCACAGCTCAACTTGACCAAGGCATTAAAGCTAATGTCTCCACAAGCTGAAGGCTTGTGAACTCTCATCTGAACTTGTGTAAATTATGGAATAGTTCAGCTATACGATAGTGTTACTGAGTTCTCATAATCCGTATTACCACTCTGGACCACACAGTCTTCTGTGGTAGCTATTGTACTTCTGGCTAAACAGAGATCTTTTTCCCTCACGTATTATTAATGTTATATAGAAGGAAAAAATATAACTTTGCACTTCTCCAATAATTTTCAGAAAGTGAGAACTCCTCTGAGCCACAAAAGACAGAATCATCTTTTCAGCACTCACATTTCTGGAATAATAGGACGGATACATTATTTCTTGCAACTGTTTTACACCATGTGTTAGCAAACCCACACAAGAGGAAGTTGCTTATTCAAAATATCAGAGACATGATGTAGGCTTGCTGATACAATGAGAGGCATGTCTTCTATGTGTGAGGGATTGGGTTTTGTTTCTTTTTTTTAGCTGATGAGTAAAATTTGGATGCTAAATGGGAGAGGTCTGGACAGAGTGTTTTCCGCAGCTGAGTTGTGGACAGCTTTGTTATTGTAGAAATCACAGTTGATCTGCAGCAAATCTATACAGGAGAAGGTCAGTGACTTAGAAAAGCCAGAACATGAACATACTCTGCCTCATTCCTCTGCATGTGCTACAAAGAGCAACAAGCTATCCTACATGACTTTGCAACCCAACTCAGAATTCTCACATTGGACACTCATACATGGTATTTACAATATTCTTTAATTAAAAGGCTTATTCACTCTTTGGGAAGGAAAAAAACCAACCCAAAATACTTGGACAGGATCACATAAAGGACTTTCATTTCCAGCAAAACTAAAATGCATCTATTTCCCTTTCCCCTCACTTCTTTTTTCCACTTACTTGAACACATTGGTGTGAGCATGTCGTATTTTACTTAAAATAACCCCAAACCTTTCAGTTATTTTTGTACCACCTCAACGCATTTTAGCACCAACCAGTGACCTGGTCTGAAACCACTGATTTTTTCACTGTTTTGCAGTTTGGACATTAAGACTATTAGAATATTGCTCAGAAAGATTCTCTGCAAGCCTTTTGCACTTCTCTGAAGAAAATGAGTACTTGGCTCTCCCAGCTCTCATCAGCATCGCAGGGGTTTTTCCCTTAGACCAGCTGGGTTTCATCTGTGATCAATTGAACTGGCACCTCAGTCTCCTCTTACCACAGAAAAATCATTATTCTTTGTATAATTATATTCTCTGTGGAGAGGATAAATGTGTTTTCAGGTAAGAAAAACTGAGAGAGAACCATTATATAATCTCCAAGTGTTTTCTCCATTAAAGACAAATTTGTCTTCTTTAAAATGCATCACAAATTAATTAAAGCCTAGAAAATTAGCATCTTTGGCATAGGCAGGGGGACTAGCCTTATCATTTAGATTAAAAAAAAAACAACAAAAACAACAGAGCAGAGGCAAATCATATATGGTATTGCTGCCTATTAAGGAAGACCAGAGCCATTTCTGCAAGCCCCAAGATCCTGCTGAGCTGGATAATGCCGAGCAACAGAGACACTAGGCAGGAACTTTCAGACCCAGCAGGATCGGCCACTCTGCTGTCCTTTATTGTCAGGTGGGTGAAGTGCTGGGACTGCTTTCCTCCTTTCTGGAAAAGGAAAAAGCTGTGTTATCACGTTTGCCAACATGTGAATGCAAACCATAAAACTCCACACTGTAAGAGCTCTTACGGAGTGGCCTCTGTGGAGTGCACCCTGTTCTGACAGCTATTTATCCTCCAGAGCTGCCTCAAAACTGATGAAGTCAAATGTGAAACAATGGTAAGATGCATTTCTGCAAAGTTTTAAGACTTGCATGAAAGATTCCTGAAGCACAATGTCCTCAAAACCTATGGCTCTCAGAAGAAATCCTTCTAGCCTTCTAAAAACACTTCTATAGGAAAAGGGAAGACAGACAGACAGACTTAAAATATCCTTGAATGGAAATTCTGCCTACCCGCAGCTAGGGTCCAAGAGCAAAACCATGCGAATGAGATACTAATGGGACTTAGGTGCCCAAATGTGGGAGTCACCTATGACTGCAGGATTCACCTTCCGCAGCCCCACCTTGCTTTTGCCCACCTGCAAGGCACAGCACCTCTCCCTTTTCTGGGTGTACCAGTGTCACAGAGAGGTCTGTCCTGGTTAGATTCGTAGGAATTCTTAGGATGGATACCTAGGAATTACTAGGAATTTGGAAAGCATCCTGGTTCCCACTTCAACCCAGCCCATTGCCTCCTCCCAGCTGGTCACTGGCTGCCCTGGCAACTCTGGTTCAGCTCCAAAGTTGCAGTTTTCTGTCTAATGCAGCATCATGCCCTGCAGTATTCCAGGTAGGCCTGCTGAGTTTCCCTTGGCTGGGATAAACAGCCGTCTTCCCAAGACGGCTCTCAGGGTAGTGTGCTATCATGTCACCGTGATGAAGGAGTGTTGAGCTTTGCTAGAACACCATTATGTTTCTCATCATACTTATCATTAAAACAAACCAAATCACCCAAAGTCTCGTGCACTGTAAGGTCAGATTAATAGATCCTTTCTTTTTGTTTTGCCTTTGCCCTGATGCTCAGAGTTTGTGTGCTGTTTCTTCCCCCAGTTCAGACACCACCACTACCAACATTTCTTGGAAATGAGCATGCTAAGCAGCTTCTTATTTGCTTTCATCTGAGAAATTATTGTCTTCTGCTCCCATTCCCGCGAGTCACCCTGTTTTTGCCTTATTTGTATTTCTCACTAGTTCTGCTGAGAACAAAAGCGAAATATTAATTTCATTCTGGTGACAAACTCGCTGTATTTATTTCCATCCTGTCCTCACCACGTGACAGCCCCACTTCTTCACCTTCCTGACATCTGAAGTTTTTTATATTGTTTTTGCTGGGTTTGTCTGGTTGGGTTTTTTTACTATTTCTATTAATATCCTTTGCAACATCTATCTCAGCTTGATTCTTGGCAATTTTTACTTTCTTCCTGCACTTCATTAATTTCAAGCCATCAGTCTTGCTGTAGGCTGTCTGTTTACTCTTAATATCTATCCTGTGGCTGCTATTCTCCTCTGATGACCTTAGCCTTTTCCTAAACATCTTTCCCCATTTACTCAGATCCAAACTCTGCATTGTCATGAAATCAAAGATGCAAAAACTTTCAACGCCCACTCTGCAGTTAAGCGTTTAAGCACACCACAACCGCCAAATTCACAAAGATTGGCCCTTTAAAATCAAGAGCATTGTTGATATGCCTGTTATTCCTTTCATTTAATTTGAAGATATCACTTGATCCAAAGTTAGTTTCTAAAACCAGCGTATAATAGTATTCTTATTTTTTACCAAATCAAAACTTCAGTGTATCTTCCTGTGCTCACGTTGGAAAGCAATAACACGGCACCTACATAGACAGCACCATCCTAGTTGTTCTTTTTTCAAGCAACCTTTATTCTTGACTCAGAAATGGAGATGTTTTTCACATTCAGGTCAGACCCTTGTCAGACCTACGAGTGCACCTTCTGAGGGTCACTGAAACTGGAAACAGCCCTGCTTGCAGAAGATTCATTTTTTGGTCAGCCTCTGAAGGTGGCACAGAAGGACAGAAAGATTACTTTAGGGTGGTAGGGGCAGAAACAGTTCCACCTTTGTCTTCTAATCCTCTTGTAAGGAACTGTATTGAAAAAAAGGGGTTTACTACCTGTGAGTTTTGCAAAGCTGTAAAGATTCTTGTTGCACATGAGCATGCTAAAGAGATTTTCTGTACTGTTATACTTGTGCAGGTATCTGCTGAAAAAAAAATATCCGGGCTCTGCATAATGGCTCTAAACCTCATCTGAAACTGAATTGTTTCTCTCTTCACTTTACAACTACTTTTCTTTGAGATTTCTCTATGGTTTTCCATATTTAAGTTCTTCTAGTTCTCATTGGATGCAATCTTTGCTGATATATTTGTGCAAATTATATTAGTACAACTACATCAGTTCCATAACTGCTCTGGAAAAAAACAAAACAAAACCAAACCAAAAATCAATCAATCAGTCAATCAAACAAACAAACAAACAAAACCCAACCAAAATTCACTGTGGCTGCAAGCACTCACAGAGTTAGGGGAAAGTCTCCTTGTCAGATTTAATTTTGTTTCTGGGCATCCCACAGTTCTTACCCTGGACACATCTGGAGTCACAGAGCTCTTAAAAGGCAGCACTGAAATTTAAGAATTTGAACCAAACTTGGTTAAAATTATAACCTGCAGTGTAGCTTGGGAACCCATCTGTTTCTGATTGCTCTTTACTCCTCTCATCATGCTAGCATGTTACGCATGTTATCATGATTAGCCTCGTTAGAAAGCATGAGCACCAGTCAATGCCTGAAAATTTATGTTTGGAACTGGACATGTCACAGGAATGACTTCTGAATGCTTTCAGTGCTGAATGGCTCAGGCTTGCCTTTCCTTGAGCTGACGAGTGTCTCACTTCCCACAGAGTTGTGCTGAAATGAGCGGAGTACTGAATGAGTAAGGCACTGTGTAGAGTAAGAGAAATGAGGACAGAAAGGTGATGGATGCTGGGGGCCTCTCTCCTCCATCACTGTTTGATCAGTCACACTTCAGTACTGAAGATACCCTCCCATCACTGATTTTCATATAGTTAAACAGTTATCCACATACCCTAATTATATCACTCTCCTTGTAGGCACTTCTTTCTGAATGGAAATATAAGATTTCCTGCAGTAGACAACCCCTGAGCTAGCATGCTTGTTGAATGTAAACAACAAAAATCACCTTTTTTTTCTCCCACCAGACTTTTTTTTCCAGAAAAAGGAAAGGTGGTGCTTTTGATGTTTCCCTTGTAAGACCAGCAGCAGATTATAAGCCCACGAGCCACTAAGGGAGAGCCCCTTGTGACTTCTCAATACCACAGCATGGTACCTGCCTCATTTGTGCAGCTGCCCACGTGGCAGGGTTGGCTCTCTGGTGGGATGTCCCATCCTGGCACAGGTGACAGTCCCAGCCTTGCTTCAGGACATGCTTAACTCAACAGAGAGAGCAGGGTAGAGAAGCCATGTAACAGCAACAGGTCATGTAGCTTTATCAGACATACGTCAGGAGAGCCTGCAAGATGGAAAGAGGGTTTGGAGGAACAGGATGAGAGAGATGGATTGAATGCCATCTTGTGCCAGGAGAGAGACTAGTGAAAACTTTCTTCCTGGTCAAGGAAATCCACTGCTCCCCTGCAACAGGCTCAAGCCAATATCCTCTGCTACTCAGGATGCAGAACACCATCCTCGCCATAAAACCTCCTTGCTCTCTTGGGCACCTCCACAAAACTCAGCTGGCCACAGGACCTGCTTGTCAGATAATTTTGCTCACTTTTTCCAGATGGCAAAGCGAATTTACGTAGTTGAGATCCACATTGTCTCTGTAGAAAATAAGGTTTTCATCCCTATGGTCGCACATATGCTGCACTTTTCAGCACGGTATAGATGTATACATTGTATTTTTACATTAGATAATGTGCCCACTCACAGCACAGAGACTTGCACAGGCTGGTATACCCTGCTTTCCACAAGGTTAGCTTCTGCCACGCTCTGTGCCTCCAGGGTGTTAGGTGCCTTCTGGCATGAGCTGCTTGGGTATGACCAGATCACACTGCAGTGGGCAGCAAAGGCTCACTAGCCGAACCTTTTTTGCCTCTCTTTTTTCCTCCCTCTGACCCCTTCTGTGAACTGTCAATGAAAAGTGACACACAACACACAGTCCTTGCAGAGGAACAGACTTTGCAAACACAGGTCCCCTAGCATCAGCTGGAACATCCACTCCAAAATACTTAAAGCGACATTTTTGTTAAGTATGTAATAAAGCAGAAATGTTAGGAATAAATGTTGTTATAAAGCCAATAAGCATCCTAGTCACCTGCTCAGTATCATTCCCTCGCCCATTTGCTTCTGCCCAGTTTTGAATTTGTATGTATCCACACAGTCAGAGAAGCATAAAGTTTAGCTTTGGATCAAAATCGTGAGTTCAGAGCCAACATTTTTCATAAAGATTCAGTGGCAAGAGGAAGAGCTCAAGCCCTGAATTCAGGATTCAGAACTGCATTTGGCTCTGGCCAAGGCATGAGACGGCGTTTGATTGTTGCTGTTCTTGTGTTCATCCAAATTGCAAGTCAGTCCAACCTCACCGTCGTTCAGGATTCCTGATCAATTTGCAGGTATGTCACTATTTGCTTTCAAAAGTCTCAGTACTGCACACAAAAATCTTAATTCAGGGATGTGGGAAATGACATACAGACAGATTAAGTGGTTGTTTCTGCCACAGTCACGCTGTGTGGTCGTGAACAGGACTGCGTCTCAACGTCTTCAAAAATTTCTTTTTTGTTTACATGCCAATGCTGCATCCCTTCCAACTATGGAAATCTTCATCTAATTTCAGGAGACTGAAGCAGCACAGCTAAAATGTTACCAAGTGGAAGAAAACCCTGCAGCATGAAAAAAAAACCCAAACCACCGAAAAAGAAACATCAATTTCATGACTACACAAGATAGCATCTAATAACCACAAATGCCGTCAGACACTGCTTTACGCATGATTTCAGGTTAGTGTTCTTGCTTAATGAGAGTCATAAGCCACTGAACCTTAACAGAATAACCAAAATGATCTCCTATTCTGGAGACAATCATCAGCAAATATTTAAATGGAAGTACTTTGGGCAGATAGAGTCTCTTCCTTAGAACTGTGTTCTGTCCTTACTGGGCAGAAACTCCACTGAAAATGCTCAGGCAAAGCAGCGGTAGCAGCTGGAAGCTGCAGCGTCACCAACCCTGTGAATCATGACTTCGCGGTAGTCACAGTGCTCTGCACAACTCGGCAGTCCCAGCTAAAGCACCACTGAATTACAAGAGAAGAAAAAAAAACAACCTCCTTTCCTTTGCGGTCCTGCTAGGAACGACAGGGTAAGCTCCATTTGGCTGGGATGCTCTCCAAGCACACTGACATGCAGGGCTGCTCGTACTTGTTCGGAGCAAAGGGCTGGCTAACTAGCTCACGTCTCTGGGAAGGGCTAGCAGCAGGAGACTGCATCCGAGTGATTTGGCAGCTGCTGAAGATGGGCAGAGCAAGTAATCACTCCTTACTCACTTCCTCCATGGTGTGCTTGATTTTTCACACCCTTGTCATATCTTCTCCCTCTAGCTCTCTCTATCAGACTGAACTGTCCCTGTCTTTTTCATTTCTACTCACACAGCAATTACTCCACAGCTCTCGCTGGCTTTGCCAGCTTTTTCTCTGTCTTTTCTGGTTTTTCGTACATCCTTCCTGTGATGACATGAGCAGGGCAATATGAACCTTTCACGATGATAGCGCACCATGGGTCTACAGAATGGCAAAACATCCTGCTTTATTCCCTCATTTCTTTCCTGCAGGTTTTTGATTATCCATTTACCTTTTTGACAGCTGCTGTGGGTTTAGCTGAAACTTTCTTGAACACCAAGAGAGTTTTCCTCAGCGGTAATTCTTCTGTGCGCGTGAAGTTATACGCACTAAAATTAAGTCTGCTCCTCTGCACTTGATAACATTGACTGTCATCTGCTATTTTATTCTCAAGCTATTCAGTACCTTGAGATCTTTCTGTGACTCTTCACAATCAGTGTTGATTTTGATTACTCTAAATCACTGAATGTTGTGGGTACATTTTGTGACCTCCAGTGAAAATAATTTTTCAGGCTACTCATGAGCATATTGAGCTGCCCTGTGGTGACCACACATCCCTATATGACCCTGAGTGGTGGCCTCACCCTGTTGTGCAGACTGACAGGTATTCCCGCCTTCAGTTTCTTGTCTTTAAATTACTTGTTAATCCATAGGACAACCTTCACCCCTATGACGGCTTGGTTTATTTAAGGAAGAGACTTCACCAGAAGCTTTGAGGAATCCAAGTACACTGTGTCTACTGGATCAGCTTCATCTATGTGCATGCCGATTCTCACGAAAAAACCTAACAACAGATTTATGAGCCATGGTTTCCAAGCTGTGCCGACTCTCCTCCATTATTTTGTGTGCCTCCATATGTCTACTAATTCTCTTCTTTATAATGCTTCTAACAAATGCCCTTCAGATGAAATCAGGTTTATGAGTATGTAGTTCCTTGGGTTCTTCTAGCGACCTTTTCAGAAGTGGACATCACATGGCCTACTTCCTCTAACCTTGAGGCTAAATTAAGCAAAGGCAATTTAAGCAGTGGCTTATTCGCCACAGTTAATAGTTTGACAATTTTGTATCTGAGCTACTCTGAAACTCCTGTGTGAGTGCCATCTGGTCGTGCTGATCTGTTGTTATCCGTTTTATGGGTTTGTTTTAAAAAGGCTTTTAATGTCACTTCAGCTTGGGACCTTTCATCAGACTTGCCCAATTAAAGTTTTCAGTATGGCAGCTCTGCTGAACTCCTAAATTGGAGAGAACACCAATGCAAATAATCCATTTGGCTTTCCTGCTATTGTTTTGCCTTTCTTTTACACTTTGATCATTTATCAGCTCTACTGAGTTTCTGCCAGCGACCTTCTGTTCCTGGCATGTTTGAAAATTTTCTTATTATTAGTTACATGCCTTTAGTATGCTGCTACCAGGAACCTTTTTATTACCTATTGCTTTGTCATGGTTTTACATTTCCTTTCTCAGAATGTGTATTCTCTTCTATTTTCCTTATTTGTACCTTCCCCTCTATTCTGAAATATACTTTTTCTTCTGCTTTCCTTTACTTTGCTCTTTACCCGTAACAACTTTGAAAGTCTTTGTTCAACACGTAATATATCCCTACTCTGAATTTTCAATATGTCTTTAAATATGTCCATGATACCTGCAAGCATTTTACTTTTTTAACTGTGCTGTTAATTTCTAAAAAGTTTTCTCATTTGTACATTTTTGTCCTTTCTGAAGATCTACACTGTGGGCTTTGTGTTTTGGGGTTTTTTTTGTTCCTGTGGACTGGCTGAATTTGAGTGCACTGTGGTCACTGTGCTAAAATGTTTGGGTGATACTTGCGCCCACAGCAAGTATCTTCTTATGGCTCAGGTCAAAACCAGGTGCTGTTTTTTCTCAGTTGTGTTCTCTGCCCACCCGCTGCAACAAGGATTTATTTATGGCATCTGCAAATATAATCTCCTCCTCATACTTTCTCACAACGTTTAGCCAGGCTGCAGGACATCACCGAGACCTCCAATCTCCATTGTTTTCTGCCATTTCATGCTTTCTCATTACCGTTCCCAATTCTCAGTCAAGGTCACCAGCCTGGTCAGGTGGCTGAGAGCATCCCTCTGATCAATATTCTTCCCTTTTAGGCACAGCATTTCAAGCCACAGGGATTCTCCATTCCCTGTATGCCGCAGATGACTTACATACCTGGTTTGACTCCAAGGTCTTTTTAAACACAGAGTAGCACAATGGAATCTGCAATTCCTTTATCAGTCACAGCCTACAACTATGCTATCCTGAGGCTCAGCTTATTTTCTGAGTTTCTCGTATGTCCATTGCATCAATATCACCATTTAAAAGTCCACCATTTTAATTTTTAGCCTCTACCCATTTAAATTTTGGACTTACGGCTTTCATAGATTTCATAGGCACTTACCTGTTTACGGCTATGATGATCAAGGTTTGGGTTTTTTTTATTCATGACTGCTCCTTGCTGTCTCCCTCATTAAATTAATCCGTTTCAGCCCTATCTTTTTTTGTTACTGTTGTTATTTTTCCCAAGTAGGGATGTAACTGAGCACTGTATACGGTCAGGAAAGATCTTCAAGTAAATTGAGAGAGCTACAGGATGTTTGCTCATTGATGTCTAAAAAAACCTGGAGAGCACTCTGCCAGTCTCTGGCTCCTGCAGTGTGAGCTGTTACAGTTTTGCGCTATTACTTATTAATTACTAGCACAGAACTGGGCAAAATCAGTCACGTCAAGAAGCAACTGAGCAGGATAGCTTTTCAAATGCTCATGCTGTATCCTCAAAATGAAAACTAATGAAAAACAGCTAACAAAGCATAGACATATCCCCCATGTCTGGGCTCCCAGCAGCAGAACCTAAGAAAACCTGTAGCTGCATGACAGGGAAACAAGCAGAGCCAGTGAGCTGATGGTTTGACAGACTGCCATCCTAAATAGGGGTCTCAGGGCTTGCTCTGTCAGAAAATCTTCCAGAAGTTGGGTCACCAAAAAATAAAAAGGATTAAATGTCCAAGAAACGCCATTTAACACCAGAGCCATGATCACACAGCACTTGCTATCCTGCCAGATCTCATTGCCCCAGGGTAAAAAAATATTATTTACCCTTACATGACAAAACCTGCAGATTTTGTCAGATTACTTTCACTGAAACAGCAGGAACTAGTTTTGTGCACCATCTGTCGCATCTCTGCCTGTGTGTCAGCCTGCTGCAAGCCGTCATTAATGCATTATCATTATTCACCTTTCATGTAACAACAGCAGCGATGACCCTCCCACCGACCAGAAGTCCACTACGATGGGGGCTGTATAAGCACAAAATTATGATGCCAGCCCCCCACCCCCCCGCGCAAAGTTTGCAAACTGTGGAGCGTGCAGGCCTTTTTATGGGTCAGTGTATTGCAAGCATATAACGCTCTTTAAATTAGCTAGCTTGCTAGCTAGCCTTGACCAAATTCTGCGTGGGATGCAAAAGGCTCTGAGAAACTCATCAAGCGCTCAGGGTGGTTGGACCACGTGGGTGCTGCTGTGGTTGCGCTGCCGCGGAGGAGCAGCTCCAACCAGCTCAGAGCTGGCCTTGGTGTGGTTACATTGCACCCGGCTGAGCGCACGTGTGGCTGAGTGCACGTTTCCAGCCAGGTGACGCTCAATAGTCATACACAGAGGAAGGATGAGAGAGGGTCAGCAAACACGACTGACAGTCGTCTTGGCAGACCGACGGTCTACTTGTTGTCAAGTTCATTTTTGGCAAAAGAGACTTCGCGGAACATGGAATGGATTTGTACATATTTGCTAGGAACAATTTCTCATTGTGAGGAGAGGTATGGGGGAAAATACATGAAAGGATGTGTTTTTATAAAGTACTGAGATTAGATAAAGTCTACCAGCAAGTATCATGACTTGGAAAAATCCATTAAAAAACTCAAAAGGTGGCAATAAGACACTTTGCTATGGGAAGAGAAGAGCTGAACCTGCACCTTAACACTTTTTTTTGCCCTTCAGTAATGAAACAATTCCTCCTTCAGGCCCAGACACTTGTGTGAGCTCCACAGCTTGTGAAAGTATTTTCTTTTATAGAGTGAAAAAAGGCAGAGGAGGAAGAGGGAGGAGGGGGAAGAAATAAAGCAGCTGAGCTGAGGTCTTCTCATCCCACCTATTCCATGACAGAAACACCTCTGTAAAGAAAATACACTCCCTGGGAGGATCCCAGCACAGAGCTCTTCTGGAGTAATGTAGCCCACAGCACAGTTGTGGTTTCAGATATGGAGGGACAGGTTGGACCTTTCCCTCAGCAAAGAAGGAATTTGCTAAGGGATCCCCCAGAGACCTTGAGAAGCAGCACTTGCTCCAGGCTTTTGGGCTGCCCTCTTTTCTGTGGTGAATTTTCAACACCTGAGAGGGGCTGTCCCAGGTCTGGCACTGAGGGGGTGTTTAATGATAGGAAGGTATTTAAATTCCCTTCCAAAACCACCCTCCTCCCAAGTGCCTTGTATCTTTGCATCTTCCTTTTTATGGCCAGATGTGAGTACAGCTAATTTGGAGTCTTCCAGTTATTATTTCTATTAGTTTTTAATTCAAGAGAAGCTTAGAGTCTGTTAAATGCTTTACTCACTGCCTTGCTGAGACTGATTCACTGATGGGTTGTGAAGATTTTCTTACCAATTTTCCCTTGCCCTTTTATTGTATTACTCTAATACAATAGTAAAAATATTAACTATGATCAAGTGGCTAACACAATTAATGTGCTAGCAGAGGAAAGAGAAGCCAGGCTAGAAGATGACAAAACAGTTCTGGAGCCACCAAAGAAGCTGGTTGAGGCACCCTTATGGCTATTAGCATTGACTTTTGAGACTCCAACAATGACAGGTGGGAGACACCATGAAGCTGGGAAGAGGACAAAGCACAAAAGAGGAAAAGAGAGAAACCAAGGATTGGCCAAAGCTTCACTTTACTGAAATGAATGATGAAAGTCTGGAAAAATGTTACAACCCTTTCAAGATGCAAAACTCAGGAGGCTGATTTAAAAAACAAAACAAAAATACATATACATTTTTAAATATCAGAACTTTGTATCATAGCTGTGGTTGTGGAGGGAGTGTAAACCAAAAGTTTCCTAATACCAGGGTGAGTCAATACTACCAGCACCAAGGGACAAGGTAACCTTATGTTCACTATGTGCCTGGGGAGATGTAGGCTAGCAGGCAGTTTCTTTACCTCTGAGATGCCAATATAACCATCTCCTGTTGCTTAGGGAAGTCCTTTCCCATGCAGACCCTGCACAGAGCTCATGGTCAGTCTGTAAATTAATTCCCAATTCTCTCTCTCTTTTTTT
>VZTL01041807.1:0-12382 GCA_013400535.1 Scopus umbretta | reverse complement strand
TTTTTTTTTTTTTTTCCATGAAAATCGCCCCAAACACCACACAGCTCTTGTTCTGTGCAGAACACAGACAAAGGAAAAGGCAAGGGGACATCCCATTTGGGACAAAGGAGACAAGTCTGGGGCAATGAAAATAGGCACCTTCCTCTACCTGGTAGCCTAGGCAGCTAATCCATACCAGCAAAGCTGGAATCAGGGAAAAGAACGAGAAAGAGAATTTTAGAGGGAGGCAAATAAAAAAATAATGCAGCATGCTGCAATTATTGAACAATCTGATCAAATAATATTGTTTTTCCCAGACTAATTAGTATTCCGTTCACCTCAAGTAGCAGTAAAAATACCCCAACTCTGACGTCCCCTCCACTTCAAGATCCATTTGGATATTTATAGCATCTCCATTTTCAAGAGTGTACCAATTACAACAATTCTGCCATGAACTTCGTATTTCAGTGAAGCCCCAAAGAAGGGAAGCCGGCCAAAACGGAGCATCACAAATCCTGCATCTTTGGCTCTGCTCGGCCTCATTAGTGGCGGGCATATTTCATACCGGTACTTTTCTGAGATAAAGGATGCTTTGTCCAAAACTGGCAATGTAAAGGAGAGGAAGACCTGTCCACTTCGTTTTGGCTCAGACCCTGCTCTCCAGCTCTTACTGTCCATAGCTAAGCCCATCTGAAGGCTGCCAAGCGCAGCTGATGGGAAGCCATGCCAAGGCAGATGCTCTAGAAATCTCCTTGCCTCCCCGTGTCCCTTTTCAATTCCCCGGGAGCAGCCTCAGAGACGGCGCGTGGGGCCAGGGCAGCTGCTGTGAGGCAGTGGTTGGGGCTTCTTTGTTAAAATAAAACTGAAGAGAGCTCTGAGAAAGGTGGCAATACTTTCTTATTCATATGTCCCAGCCAAGAGTTGGCAAGCATCTCGAGAACGTAACTGAAACCAGTACAGAGTTTTATGAACGAAAGTGTGGTGTATGGCTTCATTTTACGAGTATACTTGTTCCTCAAAGAAAAGCCACAGATAGATACAGATTAGGGGCAGTAACAGTTTCCAAGAAGAAACGTAACTTTTGCTTTTTCTGACTTTTATATGTTTAGAGCTGACTTCTGTAACTCAAAGGCAATGAGCCTTGCTGCGTGACTGTGTGATTTAGGTCATATTCACTTTTTTCATAACGTTCGTTTTCACTAGGGTAGGAACCGTGCACATGAACACCTACAGACTGCAGGCCTGTGAAAGCCAGTTGCTCAGCAGCACCGTGTCCTGCATGCCTTGGAGGATAAAAGGGATCGCAACAACAGTATTTTGACTAGGAGGACAACTGCTGTTTCTCTCCTACTTACAGTGCCCAGAGTACTCCCAAAACCTGACTGTCCTTCCTTCTAAAGTCAGTTTTGGGGGTAGCATCCCAGTCTTCACACCAGGAGGCAGGGAACCATAGTAGAATGGAAACCTGTAAAGATCACCGCAAAATATGCAGCAGCAGTTCTCCAGATGTAATATTTGGCAACAGACTTTTTTAGCATTTCAGTCCACTTCAGCCCAGAAAAATTGTATTTCTTTCACCAAATAATTGTTGATTTGATAGAGCTTCTTATGCTCACTTTATTCAGCATTTTGTGTGCTATTCATTTTAGAAAAACACTCTTCTGCTCTTGGCAGATGGAGAATCCTGTAGCTGAATAGTTCTGGATGTTATCCCAGGCCTTTTTTTTTTTCTCCCTTTCTCATTTCCCTTCTTTCCTATATCTTACCCAGATTTGGGGGGCTTTGCACAGATTTGGGGGATTTTTAATTTCACAGTGTGTTTGAAAAATAAGAGTGACTCAGGGGATATAAAACATATGAAATGAAGTGATGACTTCAACCATAAAATTTTGAAAGCCAATACCTTCTTATGCAGTGCCTGCATTAATATAGTTCAACAAGTTACTGGTGTTTTCAGTGTTCCAGCTTGTCCTACAGATGCCTTCCTATCACGGTTCCCAAGAAAGGGCGTAAGTAAATGCATGAATTTTCAATTATTTCTTCTTCTGCATTTCCTGAGATGTCCTGTTTTTCCCCCATCTCCTACCTTCACCCCTGTAATGACTAACAAAACTACCCCTGGGCTCAGAGCTAAGCCTGCAGACAAGGGTTTGCCAGACTTCAGTTTCTAATCTGGTGTTAATTCATGTAAGTGTAGAACACACTGCAGATACATAGGGGCCATGAATGAAAAACAACTGCTGTAGTTTTAGTCTTGCTACAGTGACAACGGCTCTAACTTCTTCGTTTAATATCTTTTGCATTAGGAGCCAGCTTCTCATCTCTTGCAAAGGGAGAAATCTCTAAGGCACTCGGTGGAAAGAGTCTGAATTATCCCAGCTAAGCAGCTAGGCCTGTATTTTATGGATCAGAGAAACAGCATTTTCTTCAGCTATTCCCCCCCGCCTCCCCCCGCCCCATTTTGTTTGTATAAATTTCCTTCTGGCAAACATTCCCTCTGCCCACAATTTTAGAGCAACTGAATCTCTTTCACACACACATATTATTGAACATACCTGTGCCCATCTCAAATTTCTCAAAATCATTTCCTGAGACATTCCTTCTGAATGTTTGTATTCCGTGTTTCCATTTTAATATTTGTATTCCATTCCATTTTAACATTTAAAAAGAAAAAAAGTGAGAAACCGTTTACCCATCACCTCCACATACCTCACTTAATGCCCTTCTCATGCAGTTCACTGAATATTGTCTTCAAACTTCCTAAAGACTGGTCCCCCATCCTGGCCCTCTGTGCCTTTCTGGACTTGCACCAGGAGGTAGAAGAAAGGACAGAAGGAAAAGAAAGAAAAAGCAATGAGTCAGAAGTTACCGGTGACCACCTCCTGAGAAAGAACTGGGAAATGCGGACAAGCCTGTCGCTCTTCAGAAGCATACTTGTTAAGTATGTTGCAGTGGGAGCCCTGCCTAAATGCCTACAAAAGTTGGATGGGAGAGACAGGACCTGGAAGGAGGGCACTACCAGGGCAAGCAATCACTAGGCATGGTGAGGACAAAAAAAAAAAAAAGAAAAAGAAAAATCCACATGTTTTCCTCTGTATTTTTAAATGGTGTATTTAATATTCTGTAATTTAAAAAAGAGCACGTGCTACCATCATTGGCTGGCAGTGTGTGCCAGACGCACTGCTGCTGAGCTTTAAGTGCTGAGGATGGTTTCAGTTGTGTCTGGCTTACCAGCCCCAAGAGTCACAGTAAGGAAAAGTTGTGCAGTCATAGGAAACACACGGGTAACATACACTTCTTATAACAAGATATTGTTTACCGAGGAAGCCTACTCAGGAAGCCAGCCAAAACCTGGCAGTCAAAGATGAATAAAAAGGGTGCATGACCTGACTCCCCCTGCACAGCCGTGGCGTGCTGGCACAGAACAGAGAGAATAATTCATTCGTTTATAGAAAGCCAGTGTGGGTCCAAGACTGGGGAAAGGATGTGTAGAAAATAACTTGCAGCTATTTTAAACTTAATGTTTGGTTCCCCACTTGCTGAGCAGTATGCTGATGAAAATGACCTTACTCTTGCTGCATGCTGCCCACAGCAGGGAAACCCCTGAAACCAAATAATTGTTTCCTTGAGCTCAACGTTTCATGTCAAAAAGCAACAACTTTAAGAACTGTATATAACCCTCCTGTTTATTCCTGCCTTTTAAATTTCTCCGGGCATCTTCATCTGCAGCTACTCCATTGATTTTAATGCTGGGAAAAGGTGTCAGAATAGTTCTAGAGAATGGCACCCCTTGTACAGCTGGGGAGCAGTACCTGCGTAGCCTTCCTTTCAGTGCAAGATCAATGACCTGCCCAAGATGGATGAGACCCACCAGGGCTAACGAAGACGACTCGCACCCTCTGCTCACACACTCCTTGACTTCTTGCCTGAGATTAAAAAGAAGAATGACACAGAAGCTCTGATAAATGTTTGGTTTTGTTTGTTTTTTTTTCATGCTGTCTTGTTTGATGATGGCTAAGTGCAAGCAGCTCACTTGCTGGAGCTTGCTGTTTTTCCAGGGTGTCAGGCCCTGCATTTACTTCATTTACTTTCAGCTCTCAGGGCAGCCCTAGTTTTGTTTTGGGGTTCTTTTGTGGTTTGGGTTTGGTTTTTTTTTTTTGCTTTGGTTTGTTTTTTTATGACAGTGTGGGAACTTTCTGGGAGTCACTTGAAATGCACATGGCTTCCACTTCACCTTGCTAAATATTTTAGTAATGGGAAGGAATATCAGGAACTAGCTTATTCTTACATTTTGTAGAATTTTCTCAGTTACTTATATAAATATTCCTGCACCTGATCAGTCAGTCTTGATATTTCACTGTTTAGACAAGCATCCATTGAAACAAGTCAGTTATGTGGGAACAACAGCAAAGCTGTGCCTTTGCCTTGAGCTGTGATTACAGACACTCGTGCAGAGTTTTGTGATCAAGTCACTAGAGAAATTCTCTCCTCCAGAAAACAAGAAAGTGCTGCTATTGAATCAGAAACTAGGAAATGTTTTTGAAAGGGTAATTGGATTTTCCATTTTGAGCTTTGACATTCTTTAAAAAGAAAAAAAAAAGTAGTATTGCAAAAGTCTCTCCTGATACCTATTTTTTAATCTTAGAAGTACAGTTACCTTTTGTTTTGGTTATCACTTACCAGGGCTGAAGTTGAACTTGTAAGAATAGGATACAACATTTGATATCAACTTATAGTCACAGTACATCTGAAAGACCAGCTGTCCCATATGCACCACACATGCACAAGTGATCAGTTCACATTTTAAAGTACATGTGAAACGTAATGTATATGCTTCATAACTATTTTGCACATTGCATAGAACTTTAACATGCTTTGCATTATATTCACAGGACCTGGATAATAGTCATGCCTGGCTTGGCAAAAGGTAACTGGTTCAGTATTAAAATTATNAAAAAAAAAAAAGACCTAAGCTGAATACTAGTACATCAGATTTATGCCACGTGGCACAAACAAAGTCCGTTACGTCTGGGCTGCATCCAAGGCCGGGGCTGGGGCTTGGATTGCCGAAGACTCTGCTTATTCACATCTGCTGGCGAGGCTCCCGCAGCATAAGGGTGCTGCAGGGGTGCCCCGTGGGAGAAGAAGAGGGGAGCACATCCCTGCGCCAACGGCCCGATGACACCCCCACTCCACAGGGCTGAGCAGCCAGAGGCACCACGGTGTTGGGAAGATGCTAGCAGATAGTGGGAAAATGGGGAGATAAGCAAAGAAAGATTGGACGGGTAGGGGGGCATCGACGAGGAAAGACGAAAGCACTACGTACCTCGTTTGGCTCAGCAAAGACGTAAAACTCCACAGCTATTTAAAGTACGGGCTTGGCAGTGAGGGTGGGGAATTGCCCATTTTACTCTGAAGGACGGAGCATAAGCAAAATCAGTTAATCGTAACCAGAGCGAAACCCAGCAAAGCGTGGTGCAGGGGAAGTTTTTAGAAATACCGTTCTTGGGGAGTTAGGCAAAGCAGGTCTGGGCATGGCATTGGGCACCGCAGCTTTGGCAGCTTCAGCAGCTGCTGGGGAACCGAAGGGGAGAAGGGCGGACTTGGGAGGGGAGAGGATGGTGGCATAGACAGAAGCAGTCTGGATGAATTTCCTAGTTAGCAGTCACGCGCGGTTTTCTGCATCTTTGTGGTTTCCCGAGTGCCAACGCACGGGCTGGGCTTTTAAAGAGAAAAATAAAGTAAGAAAAAAGTGTTCGAGCACACTGAACAGAAGACATGTTATTAAAATAATACCAGAGGTCACAGAAAAAGCCGTTTCAAAGCTACCCAGGCTGTCCTGTTGTAAAAGCTGCCAGGTTTTTGCAGCGCTGCCTCTGCGGCTGTGACCAAGGCACCGCTGGCAAGCGGAGCCTCTGGAGCTCATTGTGGACAACTTGGCATCGATGGGCGGTTTCTGGCAGGTGAACAAAACTCTTGTGGTTGGCAGCCCTCTATCAAGACTGTGGAAGTAGAGGATATAAAAAGACAACTGTTTTCGGATCAACTGGAGACACAGGGCTGCACTTGCAGGCGAGCTGCGGTCGCCCGGCATTGCGGGAGAGCTGCTTCCCCGAGGCACCTGGCAGGGAATGCCGGTGAAAGTGGGCTGAGACACCCGCTCTTCACGGAGCCGGGACAAGGTCATCACAGGTTATTACTAGAAAAAAAGAAAACTGACATGGCTCTTCCAAAGTAGCTGATGTGCCATGAAACTAGTTATGAAAGCACTCTTCATTTTATGTACAACTTGACAACAAAACCTTTTACTTTAATCCTCTCATTTCAGAGCGCCTGGAGTTAAAAAATGAGCTCTCCTGAGAATAGCTTCGGTTGAAACAGATTTTATGGCAGCTCCATTGGATATTTAGGTCTGGTTAGTTTCTTATAAGGTGAGAAAATTTCCACTGACACCTGGATTCCCTTTTTCCTCCCGCAGGCACACTGTGCCCAGTCTGTGCTCTCACAGTAAATGTTTAGAGCAGGTTGAAAAAAAAAAGCATCTGCAGACTTGCAGGGGGACAGGCAATCTTTGGTTGAAAAAAATTTTTTTTTTTTTTTTTTTTTTTTTTAAATGGCAGCCTTTCCCCTAGCCAAACTCTGAATCGGTTAGTGGTAGCCCCCATCCTCAGCTGGCTCAAGAACACCTCCTGAACACTTCAGGGTTCTCATTTCAGCATGAGAAGGATATATCATTGCCTCTACATCATTTCTCTGACAGACTTCATAAGAAAGGCTTGAGTTTTCATCGCTGAGTAAATAAGACCACTGTTAGGCTTCTGGATAGATCCAGCACCCCAGTCTTTTTTTATCTGCTGTCCTTTTTGACCAAGTGAGGTGCTGAGGTTATTCTAGATATGAGAAGAAACAGAGACCAGCATCAGATGACTTTGATGTCAGCTTGTATGTTAACAAGACCACACGAAGTCCTGCTTTGATGGAGAAATCATCAAGTTTTCATGGTAGCCATGCTAAATCCCTTCTAGCCAGCATTCCAACCCCTCCCAGGAGGCCTGTTCTTTGGGTCACAAAGGCTTGTTCAACCTCCATCAAACTTCTTTTCACATATTCATATGTGTATACTTACACATCCCACCCCCCAAATAATACTCAGCTAAAAAACAGCCTACCCAAAGCATTAGATTCCTCAGCATTTGCCTTAACTAAGCCCACCATGGGGACCAAAAGCAGTTTGCCCAGTAAACTCTGGATAGAGTTTGAATTCAGAGTCAGCAAGGTATTCAATCTGTAACAACACTCTGAAGACAAAAGGTCTAAGCTCTCCTCTGAAATTCCCTGTTAATGAGCACATGCATCAAGAGGCAGAGTGGTGGCCCATGCTACCTGCCAGACTGATTGCTGCTGCTAATGAACAGCCCTGATTAAAAGCTGTTCTTTTCTGTCCGTAATAGTATTCTGAAGGAAGTTCCTCTAGTAAATTAGATCTTGAACAAAATTATCATTAGAAGGTGTAGGTCGTTAAAGTATATTGGAAAGCTGCTAAAACAGGGGTAGAGTTGAAAGTACTTTTAATTAATTTAGGATCAAATAGTCCCTGGGACATCAAAGTGAGCTGTCACTATTCCTCCCCCCCTTCCCCAAATTACACGTCCAAGAAACAGGTGACAGAGTATCAGAATTTATCAGATAACAAGTGGCAGAGGGTAATTAGCTGCTCCACTTCTAGAGAAGAGGCAGCAGAGAGCAGCATGCACACTCACACCGGCGCGCAGAAGGTGTGCAAGCACTGGCAGCTGGGCTGCCTCTGCTTGGGTTATCATGGGCTGCTTTCTTCAAAGCCTGTGAGTAACATTCAGGGTGCCAGAAGGCTCCCAGGGGCTGACTGGGACTCACAGCACTTACCAGCCCCTTGGATCGGCAAGAGCAAAACAAAGTAAGAGACTTGAAATGGTAACGAGCTGCAGACCTGACATTATCTGTAGGTGCGGCATAGATCTAAAAAATGTGGACAGCAGTACCAGGGACTTGTTCAAAACAAATTCAAAGCTTTAGGAAACAGTTGGCGTGGGAGGTACCACTACGGAGTTGAAAACCATCAGGGTAACAGGAGAGAGCTGCAGGGGAGAACCACTCCTGCCCCAGGCCACCCAGGGCAAGCTCTTCATGACGGAGCTGTTGTAGCTGCACCTTTCCATGGGCTGCACAGGCAGGCAATGTCACTGCTGCCTTGAAGGAGGTGCCATCCTGTTGCCTGTAAGGGCCGACGTGACTGAGAATTGTTCCATGTGGAAAAAGCAAGGGAGACCTTGAGAGAGACTGGAGGGGAACAGCTGAGAGCTGCTGGGTAGCAAAGACCAGGAGGCTTCAGTGCCAGGCTCACCCAAAGGAACGCGATAAAACCAGAAGAGGGACCAGGGGGCAATTTGTGAGGCTTGGTGCGAAAGGCGGGTTGAGGCACTACGACAGCATGCCACAAGGGTTTCGGCACGCCGAGGCATGTGGCTGAGAAAGGGCCTTTTGCTTGCAAGGGAGGCAGGTGAAGGGGGTGTTTCATGAACTCCATGGTTGTGCAAAGGGGAGAGAATGGAAAAGTAGAAATGAAACCTGACCTTTCATTCCTCAACATAACCAACACAATCCCATCTTACCGTGCTGGTACGACGGGTGAGATGCGTTGGTATAGACTCCAGAAAATAAGCCCCTTGTCCATCACATACGTTTGAGAGCTGAGGGAATGGTGATTAGTTACTTTCTTAAAATCTTTAAAAATCTACGTATTTTAATCTTGTATTGCAAGATAGCCTCTGGGTTACACTGGAAGAGGCCTGGGAGGCTGCCCAAGTTGTTAGCACAGCATTATGTTAGGGAACGAGAAAAAAGTAACATCTGTCCCACTGCAGGCAGGCACTGCCCTTATCCTGTGGTCCTTTACCCGGGTAGCAGATCAATCATTCCAGTTTTACAGAACAGAGGGAATTTACTTGCCTTGCACTAATTATTTGGATATGTTAATAAGTTCCCTGTCATGGCTAGATAATTGCAGGAAACATCTGCGACCTGAAGAACTGCATCTATAAAACCAGATGCTTAGTTAATGAGGTCTTCAAGAAACCCAGCTAACAGTAGTTCAACAGATAACAATTTTAACAGTTAAGAGGACCAATTACTAATTTCTTTCCTTAGCAAATTATTACTAAATTAGAAATTGCCTTTGCTTTGCTCTGTGGATATTTTTTAACTCAGAATGACAACTGGGGGAAAACACGCAGCTCACAGTGTCTTTGCTTTTCTCAGTTTTCAGTGTGGATGCAAAACGGGGAAAGGAGGGAGGATGAGCAAACAGCACTGAATTTGAAATAAAGTGATGAGTACCTGGACACGGAGAGGAGGATGTGGGGAGGATCAAATAAAATACTGCAGGAAAGTATTACAGAATTACAGCAGATTGGGTGGGGGTGACTCGATGAGAGCAAGATGTAAGTGTTCCTTATGGGAATTACCAGTGGCTGACAACAAATGCATCCTCCATAGGCAAAGGTGGTGGCACAAGGAGAGAAGTCAGGGACTCCTCTGAGGCTGGAGGGAGGACGAGCTCTGCAATACACAGCAGGGCACTTGCTTGGTGTCAGGGTTTCAATTCCCTGCCCCAATATATGCATTTCCCACATCATCTCAGGCAACTCACAGACCTTCTCTGACTGAGAGAGCAGCTGTGGAAAGGGGACATGGTCCCTTCCCAGCTGACAGGGTGGTACAGTGTTCTGGGGACAACCACATGACCTTGGTAAAGCAGGAGGGTGGGCATGGGAGAGCAGGAATATGAAAACTAAGATTTAAATTCAAAGTATATTAACATTACAAGAATGAAGAACATCATTAACACTGCTCTGTATTGACAGATCAAAGCAAAACCCAGGAAACCCTATTTTCAATTTTTTTTTCTCCATTTCTATGGCACTATCTAATATTGTTGGTACACCACTGGGATGTTTTATTTCATTGGGGGCTGTTACTGGAGAAGGTAATGAACCTGGGGAATTTCATGAATGGGGGAAAGGTTGGGCTGAACAATGGGTTGGCTTTTTTTACCACTAAGTTTCCCATAAAGGATAAGACACCTGCCTGGGAGAAGTAAGCAAACACAGGTTCCACAGCCCCCAGGACCCCTCATCAGCTTTCCTGCTTTGGGTGGCACGAGTCTCAGCTGGCCAGAGCCAGGGTGATGTTGACAAGAAAGTTCCACAATTTTGTGGAGCCTCAAACAGGAAGCAGGGAGATCAGTCAGATGAAGAGAAGAGGAGGTTCTTGTGCAGGCTGGTTTAGTTCTTGGCCTTCCCAGAGGCAGCAACCTGTGCCGACTACAGGGCAGAGAGCAGACCAAGGTGAACATTGGCCAAATGGGACCGAGGGCTGTTTACTTTCAGTTTTCTTTTTTTCAATTAAGAACATAAGGTATGCTAAATGCATGACATGAAATTCATACCAAATAGCATTTTTGTAGAAAGGCAAATGTTAAGACTAAACAAGGAGAAGGAGGGCTGTAAACTTATTCTAAAGCCAAGCAACTCATTTTTTGGTGGGGACAGGGTTGTTTCTATGAAAGCACCTTGGAGAACCAGAAGAGACTGTACCTTGCTACTACTAGTAATAAAACAGTGAGGAAAAACCCCTTTGGTGGAGCAGTCTGTCTGTAGTTGTCTTCCCCTGCGTCATCAGTGCAAGTTCCCATGGGAAGTTTGCCATGGGCACGGGGGCTGCGGCCCAACCGGCTGTTCTTACAGGGGAGACTTTCCACGCAAGGGACGCAGCTGTGGCTTTTGCTGCTCTGGCTACTGGCACAAATGCCAGAACCTGGCATCATGCCTGCCAGCTCCCATTGATTTCTCTGATCCTTCAAACATATTCTCCCCTACTGCAAATCTAGACCACTGGGACCATCATCAAGCACCCTACAGCTGCACACGTTGCCCTGTCCTACAGGTTACATGGCCACCACCAGCTGGTTCTCTAAAGGAAAAATTTGACCCCAAGCCCCCCAAAATATAGGAGTCATTCTCCATACCACTGCAGCGACACTAAGTCTAGACAGCTACAGCTATTTGCTAGCACAGAGCAACATGGAGCCACACAAGCTCCCACCAGTAGGTGAAAAACAGCAGAAAATTTGACTGGAGGGAGCAGAAGCAGGCAGGCAGAAAACTCAACCCAGGACAGCTTGTGGTTAGGATATCACTGTTAAAGTGCTTATATTTAAAATACAGCCTGTGGTACCGTATCGATCAGTTTAAAGTGAGAATTGTCTGGTGTTGATGGTGCTCTGCAGCACAGCAGGTCCAGGTGCTAGTGCCCAGCCATAGTGACTATAACTCACTTATACTCATTGGATCCCTGAGTTCTTTGTGCCATGAATAATTCTGCCCGACATTTCTTTAAATTCTTTACTGCTAGGCTTTAGTTTCCAACATTATTGTTACATACCTGGCTCAAGCATGGGACTAAACACACCCATCACCTCAGAGCACATGAGAGCTCAACAAGGTGAGAGAGCCCTTGCTCCAGCCCCAAGGTTGGTGTGAAACAGCACCTGAACCACTTGCATGTGTTTGAGCAGGCAGTGGAAAAAATAGCAGAGGTTTCTGTTCACTGGGCATCATCTGGGCAGCATTATTGTAGCACCTAAGCAGAACTTGCTGGCTGCAGCCACAACACTTCCGAGAGGCAGCACCAGAGGTGCCTTCCACGTGCATGTGTAGGCATTGGCAAGATGATGCACATTGTGACTGTCTCTGGCTACTCTTCCCTCCCTAAGGCTTATAAACGATTCCTCCAGGCTGATCCCATGGTTCTGAGGTGGGGTAAGAGCCTTCAAGAAAAAGATGAAGAAAACCCCAGCCATTTAATAATGAGTTAAGACCAAAATAAATTTATAACCATTGAGGTCATGAGCTAATGCCTTGAATTATGAGTTTCCATTTTAAAATGGAAACCACCTTACAGTTCTCTCTCAGCCTTTCCTTGGCCTTCTGCAAGCCCACACATCCTGTGTGGCAGCTAATTAAAATGGCGCTTTGGGATGCAAAAGGTATAAAAGGGCTTTCTAAAAGCCAGCTTCTGTCTTGCTCCCCAGTACCCTCATGCTACACTGCAGCGCTCCTGTGCTCAGGACAGCACATAGGACTGTACTGTGTCCTCAAAGTCAGCGTTTTAGGATAAAGTCCATTAATTGCTGAACCACGATCTGAACTTCTTGACTACACAGCACCTTTGAGATGCACATTCCTGGACTGCCACAGTAAGCACCAGCCAAGTATCGGGATTTCCCATGTGGGCTGAAGGCTGAAGCGTTAGACAATTAAGTGCATGCTTTACACATCAAGGTGATATTTGATAGATAGACTCACTT
>VZTL01041805.1:11577-69743 GCA_013400535.1 Scopus umbretta | reverse complement strand
CAGCAATCAGATCCCCTCTCAGCCTCCATTTTGCTAGATGCAACAAGCCAGCCATGCTTGGGCTGTGGTAAGGAGCTGCACAGTGCCACTGCTGCTGGCATGGAGAACTGAGACTTGAACTGAAACTATCAGAGTGGAAAACACATCTTGAGCAATCTCTGGTTGCACTGTCCAGAGGGATCAGCTCTGAGGCTGTGCCAAAATGAATGAAATACTCTTTGTCACCTCTGAAGCCACCATTTTTAAATTGCTTCCGTTGATATAATATTTCATGTCGTGGAATGGAGAGGTCTCACAAGGTTTCTCTCCTTGGCATGGCTCTGTACCAAGGTGGGAAGAGCAGCCTCCAGAGTGACCCACAGGACCACCTGCTCGATACCCTTCCAGCAGGGCTCACGCTGTACGGGGTACGCTTCTGGTCACGCCTAACGCTGCGTTTGCAGACTTGTAACAGGGAAAGTGTTACAAGACTGGTGAAAGGGCTGCTAGACAGCACCCAAGGATGTCAGCACGGCTTATCCAGGCACCTGCAGCTGATGAAAAATGAGACTACTGCAATTTAAAGTCAAGTCCACCACAGATTTATGTTTACTAAATGAAAAATTTAATTAGCTTCTCTTGTGCCTTTTGCTAAGCATTGGAGGGTCCCTAAGGACAGAGCCCTCCCAGGTGCACAAGAGGATATTCCTTCAGGTGCTCCAGCCACCACAGAGCAATGCGATAATGTGCCTGCAGGGTACAGTCAGCTGAGGGTGCCTGCCCACAGGTCTGCTAATCAGAGTAATTTAATCACAGGAGCATTGTGGTTTGCATGCAAACATAATGTTTGCATCTATTTGCTAAGATGAAGTAAAATAAATCCCTACCATCAAGGACAAAAATCAAAATCCCAGCCCAACCGTATACAAAGATATTAGCTGCACCCTAGCAGGATTTCATCAGCTTTTCTGAAAACAAAAATAATTTGTGTCTCTCAATGGGGAGTTTCTGCTAAACTCCTGTCAAAAAGAGGAATTACATAAAAAAGCAAACTTTGCAGGGGATGGAGATGTCAGGAGGATGTAATCATTTGTTGTGTTTCCCAAGTTTTTGCTCAGAAACTTCCTAAAAAGAGCTTAGTGGGAATGTGCTTTATCAGCACATTCACAAAGGGTAAAGTTCTTGCCTGCTGGTCCCATTAATAAGGCGACTGCTGGAGAAATTATAACACACAGTCCTAAAGCTTAGCAGCCTGTAATTGCTTGAAGTCTCACAAGCACAGCAAAATATATGCTGCAGATGTTGTGCCTCCAAAATGACCTGTGGAAATCTAGTGTGAAACAGCAAGCAATGAAGCCATGAAGGAAAGAGCAGACCAAGTCCCAGTGACCCATCCTGGGGCTAATGAACTTGTAGTGAAGAAGATGATAACATGTCAAAGCTCTGATCCATCTTGCAAGATCATTAAAATTCCCAGGCAGTTCCTGCCAGTCAGAAATTTTAACTCTAATGGCCTGATTTTCTTCTAAATAACTGTACAGCTTTGGGCAGTAGTATTCTGCCACTGCAATGCTTTTCCAAATGATACTTTAGTGATAAGAAAAAAATCACAGAACATCTACAGAAAAATCTGTTCAGTTTGTGTAAAGGGGAAAAAAACTTTTAGAAGGGTATTCATGTTGTAGTTAGTGCTAAAAAAAACCAAACCCAACAATTTTAAATCAAAGACATGCATCTTTTGTGTTTAAAACTTGAGTCACAGTGCAGATTCACTTCCACATCAATTTCAAATTTGGTCAAACCAAGCTAAAATAGTGTGTTTGTTATTGATGTTTTTTGTTCCCTTGCCGGGTCTGTTTGTGAGTTTTGTGCACCCAGGTGCCTTACCTGCTGCTTGCCTATTTTCTCCTTAAAAGCAAAACCAAAAGAAAAACCTTTCAGAAACTCTGGAAGAACCAATAAATATTGAATTTTACCCTTTCAAGTAATTTGGTGGGGCCTCCAGGCAGCATAGCAGAGTGAATGAGGAATGCAAATAGCTTGCTTTGAAGCTGAGGGTAGTCAGGACACCCTGAGTTTGAACCCAAACCTTAATCTTTCACCTCTGGGCCAGCTGAAGATCAGAGCCTTTTGTGAGTTTGTCCAAGGTAAGTTGTGCATGCACTGAAATACCTAATTTTCTTTCATTCATTGAGTTTTTTTAAAGCAGCGCTGAAGCCCTTCCTTGCCCAGCCTGGCAGGTTGCTGCTGCAGCCTGGAGGTGAACTCCAGTTTCTCACCGCTGCCCTTGCACACCATTCTCTTTCCAATGTCACAGAGTGGGGTGTAAGACCTCCCTGATAACATGGCCTGTAAACATCTCCTTTCCAGAAATAACTTCCCTCTGGTTTACATAATTAGTCCTTTCCATGAATGCGTGCACGTGTGTGAGAGAGAAAGAGTGAAAACAGAGGCAAGACAAATATTTAGCATCACGCAGCAGCAGCAGACCTGGGCTCAGATTCCTCTCTGCTGCTACTGAAATGGTTTTTAGAAACTTCAGCAGGGAAGGCTGAGATATTGTCCTGGCTGTGCCCAACCTGTCCCCACATGCTCGCTGCCACGGTCCCTCCTTCCTCCAAAACACCTCTGCTGGTGCCAGCGGCCACCACTCTGTCCCGCGGGAAAATGCGATAATGAAGGCGCACGTCCCCCCACATCTGAGCTTAAATGCACCTTTGCCGACGAAGCGCCCGTGGTGGGAGAGCTTTCGGCTTGCCAAACGCCAAGGGATGACTCTGCCTCAGGAGAGCTGGAGAGGAGGCACGCAAGCAGAGGACAGGGAGGCTGTGCTGGCCAGGCTATCAGCTGGAGGCTCGGCTGGGCTGGGGTGGGAAAGCCCCACTGCTGGCGCCAGCCCACGGCTGCTGCTGTGGAGGAGCGGTGGGAGCCGCTGGGGCTTTCCAACCTCCGGCAGCAAGTGTGTTATTCTGCCTCAGGAAGCTCTGCGGTCTTTGCAGCTGTCTTAGTGCCTAAGGAAGGATAAGAGATAAAAGGAACAGGAGGAGGCAGAACAGGAGGAGACTTTTTACTTGTAAACCCAGATCCCTGAGAGACCTGACAGTTTCATCAGAAAGCAGCTCTGAGTAACTAAGCTCTGTGTTTCCTGAGTCAAGCCACAACTGCTGCCCACAAAATGCCACCACTGCAAGCAGGACAGGACTGCTGCTCCATCCATGCCCTATGAACACAAGGGAAATGACCCATGCTGGGCACTGAACCTGCTGTGCGATTCAGCCCATGCTCATGCCTGGATGCACAGGGAAACCAGAGCACTCTTTAACCCATCTTGTGAAGCCATTTCTGAGCCTTGGAGCTCGGAAACAGTTGAGGATTTATAATGCCACAGCCACTAAATATGCCCATTCCCATGAAGGTGACTCCGCAGGAGAAGGGGGTGGTGCGTGGTGGCACAGGGACACCTAGCCAGCTGGGATTTGACCTGTGAGGCAGTGACTGAGCACTGATGGAGTTAATGACCTTGTGAAGTGACAGCTGTTGAAAAGGCATGGTCATTCAAAATCATCTTTGAAAAGACACAAATTGCTTTGATTCCACAGCAGTGGACATCTGGGCATCCTGATGTGTATTTGCTGCAGGCAGCACCCAGGCTGCCACTCAGGCAGGGGGGTCCGCCATGCTGGGGTGTTGGGAAGACTCCCAGGAGCAAGGGGAGATGGGGCTTTGAGCTGGCAGCCTTGCAAAGCCAGGAGGGTTTCGGGATGGCTGCTCGTCTTTGTAAAAAGCTACCTTGTAAACAAAGAGGGAAAGTCTTTTTAACTTATTCACTGTTTTAAAGCTGCATAAAGTAATGCAATGCCATCGGCCCATCCATCCTGCCTGTATGTAGTAGCCTCTAGCTCAAAGTCTCCTCTGCTCCTGGCCAGGAAAAGGCAAGGAGAAAGGAAGAGCTCCTACCTTTGCCTTTACAGACTGGAAGTGGCAACACAAAGCTAAACCCAGGTGCAAATTCCCCCCTTAAGCCCTCACCCTCCTGCCAATCCCACATGTCAAACCCCTGCAACAGGAGGGTCTGGCTGTGCGGAACAGGGGCAGTGGGTGCGCTGGCCACCCATGGGGCTCCCCTCACTGTGCAGAAACCATCGGCGCCACTACGGGTCTCCCCTCAAATGACAGTAGACGTTCCACAGTATGCATGTGCTGGGACAGGCTTCCAGCTCACAGCTGGGGCAGCTCCATGGGACCGTGCAGGGGACTGAGCCATGGGGCAGAACCACCTGTGTGCACTCCTGTTGGGGAAGCATCGCCAATAGGCACACATCACTTCTTCCTTCACCCTACGGCAGCTCTGACCTTCTCTTGCCTACAGTCAGGGTGGATTTATTTTTATTCCAACAGATCTGTAAGCCATGGAGTGGCTGAAAACTGGAGACCCCAAGTTGCTGCATTGCCTGTTCCAAAAGCAGCAAGCAAGCACTGGGGCTCATTGCAGTTCAGGAGATTTACTGGCACAATTACCCATGTTCCCTGTAGGGACCGGTAAGACTCCACAGCAGTGCTCTGGTGTTGAGTGCTGGCTGCACGCAATGATTTACTGCACACTTCTCCCAACATTTTGTGCACCTTCAGAGTGCTGACATGAGTGCGAGCTGAGTGGGTTATTTACTTAATTTTGTATTTATGAAGACGATGAACTTCTAGCCCCCCAAGCTGCATGCTGCTTTTTTTTTTTTCCCACTTTGTTTCTTTTGGCTCTTCTAAAAGGTAAATCAGGATGTGTTTTACTTGGAGAAGTAAAATTGACATCACCCCTGTCTGAGAAGACCTTTCTATCATGGAAAATGAGTAAATAAACCACTCACTATAGCTTTCCCTGAAGAGACTGATACTATGTTGTGCTGAACAGTGCACTTCTGAGAGGAAATGGGGATATACCAAAGCGACCTCCTTGACCCAAACGTTCCAGATTTTGCCTACTCTGATCATTGCTCAATTATATTTTACTCAAAGTCATCTCCTTCGCTGTGGCAAAATTTCAGAACTTGTTTTATCCAAGAATTCAGGCAATGCTGATATGGGTTCCCACCCACTTGTGCAGTACGAGTTTAATGATTCATGAAGCCATGAGTTTGTTGGTTTGTGTTGAATAAATATCTATGCATGACAAAAGATATGCAAGCAATATGTTCAAAGGGGAAGGGAAGGGAAACATTTTTCAGATGATTATGGCATTTTGCTTTCAGTCTCATGGTGCACAGAAGTCCTGAACACATGCTACAGCCATACAGAAACCCATATCTACTGCAGTTAATTATTGTACTAATTTTTGCCATACGTTAGTTGAGTGCTTATTGTAAATTCTCCTATCCAGTCATTATTCAGAATGATTCCCAAGTCCTTTCAATGAATGATATTCCAAACCATAGGTTATTAGAACTATGAATTGCAAATATTTATAATGAATTACACAATTTGTGCTNAAAAAAAAAAAAAGAATGAGAACTGTCTCCCTAGCGGTCTCTCAGTCTGTGTGTGGTGAGGGTGTCTGCCTCTTCTCACTGCTGTGTTTTATCACACTCTGCTCCTCTTTCTTCGTTTTCTTCCCATTCCTAATATAAATGTGAAAAATCTCAAAATGGGAATGTCAGAACATTTTGACACTAAAGTTATCAGAATTAAAAAAGAAGAAATGCCTTCCCTCCCTGCAAGGCACTCCCACAGGTCAGACACATCCAAGAGCAAGAGCCTGAATTTTATCCATGACAACCATATTCTTTACACTTGCAAACGCACCAATGAGATGATTGTGAGCGAGGACAGAACAGTTTGGACAGGTACAGCTGAAGGAAAGTTCAGATCTTCTCAAGATTGGAAGTAGAGAGGAGTTAGAAATCCCAGTCCTACTATCAACCATTTCTGACTCCCTTTGAGGCTAAATGACTCACATCAGCTTAATACAAAATTGCAAATCTCTGCAATTTCTAGGGGAGGAACTCTGCCCTAGATTCAGCACAAGGTCTGTCCTGCTCTTCACTGCTCTCCCTGCTAGGGTACAAAAAGCGGCTGTAAAATCCCACTTGCACAACTTCCTCATTTGCAGAAGCTCTTGGTCAGGAAGAAACAACTTTGAGGTTGGAAAAGAAGTATGTGAACCAGGTCCAGCCCCTACACAGCTTCTCACTTGAGTTGGTATGAAGCTAAGCCACACAGGAAGGTTTCAATATTTCAGCTGCTGGGCACAAACCCCTTGTATTTCCATGCTAGTAAAGCAAATGTGTGTTATACCTTGAGAGAACCTGCCTCACTGAATTTATCTTCCATTCATGCTGAGTCCAACCTTTTTTGCACCTAAGAGAGAACTGAAGAAATACAAATTCCTCAAGTGAGGCTAACTGTCCAAAGACTACAGTTAGTTGGTTTTCCTTTAATCCCCACACCTCTATCATCGTCAGTGCATAATCTGCACCAGGGAAAGAAAGTCACGCTTTTCTCAGCAGTTACAAAGCCGAGGAAAACAGAAAATAATTGTTCTCTTAAGTGCTGATGTGCAGAGCCACATCCCTCTGGCATGCAGAGGGAGGAGGGGATGTGGCAGCAGGAAGCAAGTGTCTTCTGCAGAGCTGGAGTGACATGGAAAGACAGGAGGTAAACTGACTTGCGCTTGTAGCATGTTGAAGAGAGGCAACACGCTCTTATCCATAAAAGTACTCATAAAAGCTAGAAGAGGACAAGATGCCCTGTGCAGGTTCAGTTCTTATGGGGCCTTTTGCAATGGTTGTCACATCTAGATTGACAGGTTTGTTACACATTTCCATGGATAACTTGTATGTGGGAGCAGAGTGGTACAAGTGGAAGAGAGAAGCTAGAAATTAGGAAAGCTTGATCTCAGCTCCATGGTGGGATCCACCATTTACTGCAGCCTACCAGAGCCTCTCCAGTTGGCTGGGGTGGCTGAGACCATGGCCACCCCTAGCTTTGGGAGGGAGGTGACTCTTCGCATTTGCTTTGGCCATCACAGGGATATGTTTAAACGTAGATATGTTTAAAAAAGCGTCTCAAAATTAGGAGTTTGTTAGCTCAGGGACACTCAGCACAGAATGAAGGAAACCCCCAGCAGCTCAGCTTTCCTGGAGATGTGCAGAGCCTCCCTGGCCACTCACTCTCTTGGGAGCCCATCTCCACTGCCCAGCGTCCCCAGGGCAGTACTGGCCTGAGCCTGCCTGCCCCACAGGGCACAAGCAGGATGATGAGGTCTCACAGCAAGATAACTTAGTGCAGAAGCAGCGAGACAACTTGGAGACATGAGAAGGCACTGGCATTGCCTTCTGCAGCACTTGGGAGGTCAAATGTCAGCATGGACTGAAGCAATTCACCTTGCCGGCTGATGTGCTCCCTCCCCTCCACATCTCAAACCCACACCTAAGAGAGGCTCCCTGTTGTCTCTCTGCCTTGTATACTTAACAAAAAGTATCTTGTTGCTGTGCCTACTAGCCAAAACAGATGCCACTCTCTCTTTCTTTGTGTTTAGGCCACATGGCTGGCCCCATGGTGACAGCACGGAGCCACTCCGCTTAACAGGGATGGGAGCAAGCCCTCCTTCTCCTTCTGCCTGCACAGGGATGCCTTTCCAGCATTTGACCCTGCAGCTCCCCAGCCAGAGGCACTGGCTTGCTCGCTGCAGGATGGCGCGCTGTGTCCAAGGGCTGCCCTCTCAACTCTCCTAACTGCAGCAGAGGAGCATATGGCTTGTCCCTGGGAGCACGGCTCCGATAGAAATACAGGCTGAGCATGGCACGCATCCATCACAGACAGAGGGCTCTGGGTCCATAGCCCCCAAACCGTTTTTAATCAGCAGATAAATACATTGTAATGTCCTTCATGACTTAAAAAGCTTGAGAGGTCTGTCTCAAGGTTGTGACAAGCCCTGCCCTGTCTTCCATCCATTATATGGCTCAGGACTCTTTCCAAAACTTCAGAGACCATTGCAGAAGGGAGCTTGGGGCAAACCAGCAGATCAGAATCAGCTGGAAAGTACTCAGTGTCTGATTTAGTCTCTGTATGGGTTCAGCTCTGAACACAAATATGGCTACCAAGTCCTCATCTGCATGTGAAGAGCCATGAATCCATCTACCAAAAGAACCAAATCTCCTCTAGACAGTTGCACAGAAACACCTATGTTTTTTTTCAGAGATTGCAGTTTGTTCTGGTATTATGGGAGCTAATTGTTCTTCCCTGCCTTCCTCCCGTGCTCTGCCTCCCACCGCCCCGCTCAGTGAGAAGAAGACAGCAGAGGGTGCCTCATACAACAGAGCCCTCCAAACCACTTTGTACCCCCACCATGCACAGCCCAAACGCTCTCTCTTGTGACAAACACATTGTGGTGCTCAGTGAAGTGGGGTTCAGAGGTGTGGGCTTCAAATTCATTAGGACCCCCAGCTGCCAACCAGCAGGACTATGCCCTGTAGCCTTTGTGAGGCATGCTCAGCTCCCAGGGCTCCCACAGAGCTGGGTGCCACTGCCTTGCGCAGGGTCAGGCTTTGACTGGGTTACAGTAAAAGGCAGGCACCCCAGCATTTTCTGAGCTGCTAGAACACAATGGCAATGATCCCTGCTCCCAGAGAGCCATGGAAGTGCCCCAGCAGCGTCAAGATGTTTGGGGAAGTTAATCCTTTGCCTTTCAATTAATTCAGACGATGCAGCAGTGGCTGGTAGGGCTACAAAGGCAGAACCTGAGAAGAGGCAATGGGCGTCATGATCCCTTTGCTAGAGAAGGTGGAGTAGGCAGCCTCCCTCAAGGTGCTCCCCATGGGGTCAAGTTGTTCCCCTCAGACCAAACAGCAGGGCTTGCCAAAATGTATACATGCATTCTCCCAACTCTTTCCTGAATACTCCTCTGGAGAAACTGCGCATGCCAACATGTATCTGTTATCTACAAACCCATTTTTTCTGAGCACCCTAGGGATTTCTGGATGCTTCTTTTGCCCCCTCCCTTTTTAAACAGTTCATCCATGAGATCTTTCAAATGCAAAGCAAAACCAATCCTTTACGAAAACTCTAGAGAAGTACTCTTTCTAGTGATCTCAGGCATTTTGCAGCATCCGAGAAACACTCACCTTAGTACATGAGTCGATCCATTTATTGTGGTGGTGGAACAGGGGACTGTCTGCCCCAAGATGGAAGGCCTTCGGTATCGCTCATCACCACAGCACAGGATGATGAGGAAGGCACGTCTGAAAGACTTGTTCAGGAAGGCGTAGAGAAAAGGGTTCAACCCTGAATTGATGTAGCCCAGCCACAGGAAAGCCGTCCACAGCTTCCCCGGCACTGTGTAGTTTATGAAAGGGTCCACTATGTTTGTGATAAAGAAGGGGGCCCAGCACAGGCAGAAGCACCCCATGATGATGCACAGGGTCTTGGCAGCTTTGGTCTCAGTCTTCATGCGGTGTGTACTGTGCTGGTCTGGGTGGTGCTGCCGGCCGTCAGTGGGGGCCCCAGCACGCTGCAGCACCCGGATCTGGTGGGCATGCTCCCTGGCCGTGATGTAGATGCGGTAGTAGGCCAGCACCATCAGGAGGAAGGGAATGTAGAAGGCCACCACAGAGCAGGTAATGGCGTATGGCTTGTTGACCATGAATATGCAGTAAGTGGAGTTGGAAGCTTTGTTGAACTGCCTTTGTTGAATCTGGGGCAGGGGGAGGAAGGACAAGGACAAAGAAGAATAGAAGTTCAGCCCTGCTCCTCCAATACCAGCAGTCTGCTTGCCAGAACACCCCACCACCATGTTCCAGTTCTCTCTCCTCCCTCCCCTCTCCCATCCACGGTACCTGCCTTACTGCTGCCTCTCCTGCCTGTGCTCACACCATGGGCCCTCCAGCCCTGCTGGTCCCCAGGTCTGCAGGACCAGCCCACCTTCCAGCTCTGGCATCCTAGAGCATGCCTCAACCTGGCCAGTGAAAATCAGCCTAACTGCCCTGTTCAGACACAGCGAAGGGGAAAAACTTCACTTTGTGCCGTGCTTTTTTGCAGTGCTCACTGCTTTGTTCATCAGGGTGTGGTTTTGTACCAAGGATGCAAAACTTTCATCCAGCCGAGTGCCACAGGGGTATTAGAGAAGCACCAGATGGACAGGGAAGAGACTGGGCTGCGGCATCTCGGGGGCAGCTCCAGGCATAGGGGCTGGGAGCAGCAGCCCAGGCAGAAATCTGCAGGTTGAATCCGTAGGCTGGGCAATGACTTGTGATGGAAACAGAGACAGCAGAGGAAGAAAGGGGTTTTGCCTGTGAGTTTAGGGAGCAGGGGTTATAACTGGGATAGACAGGATTTCTCTGAGGCTATTCTTGCTACAAAACAATGTCACTTCAGGTCGATCAGGCCCATAATTTCTGTTGTTTATTCCAACAAGAGAATAACCCTGTCTCCTATTTAAAACTATAATATCAAAATGGTTTTTTTTAAATTACTTAAATTATTTATTTAGATTTATGAATTTAAACATATTTGTTTAAATAATTTATTTAATTATTAACAAATTGGGCAAGTGAGGAAGTTTACCTCTAAATAAACTAAGAAGCATTTTCACTAGGTGGTGTTTCAACCTTGCACTACCTCTCAGCATGCAGCTACCGAAATCTGCATGGTGAATGCTAGCAAGTTACAAGGAAGAGCAGGGCTTGCACTGGTGTTTAGAAAGTCTGGTACAGGCAGCTGGGTGTCGAGTCTTTTCTGAAAAGGTGCAGGCAAAAAATCAGTGGAAGAAATCAGATACCAGACATGGTTTGTTAAATAAACAAAATGCACCTCCCTTTTCTACCAGCTGCATGTCATAAAGGTGCTTGTCTGGCAGCAATTTTGGCTTTATCGCCTTGTCTAGAGGCTTGGCAGCTTGCACCTGTTATTCTCTATGAGCCAAAAAGTATTCATATCTCCTTGACTGAGACTTGGCATAGAAGATGCCACATCTCTTTAAACAAGCTCTTCTAAATATGGTGTTTTCACAGTTTGCCATTTTTTAATTCCTGCATCTCCAGACTGGAAGGAGAGCAGATTTGCAGCTCTTAATTCCTTGCCCTGCAGACGGGCTCATGCAAGTGAAGCCAGACTGTGGTGAGGAAAACTGACTCCTGCTCAAATGACGTGCACAGGGGAACTTCATCTTCTCCCCCACCTTCAAGGATTACACCAAGACAGGGGATATTGATGGGACTTTTGGGGAAGCCTTGGTTTTCTGGCTTTCTAGACATGGCTAGCACGGCAAGGAAGGACCCTGAGGCTCAGCCAGCGGTGGCCAGCACTCCCTGAGAGCTGCAGAGGCCAAGGGAAACTGAGGACTCCCGAGGTGTCTGTTAGGAACCAGCTGGAGTTGGTGTGTTTTCAAAGGACTACTCACTGAAATGATTAGCAGGTGCAGGTAAAATCCTCTCCCAGAGCCACTACTGTCTTTGTGACAGTCCTTCCAGGACACAGTCACTTCAAACCCTCTTAAAGACACCCTCCAGAAATTCAACAGCCCCTGTGCATCGATAACAAGAAGCTTCTCCTTCAGTATCTCTTGCCTTCTTTTCTCTGTGTATTGCTTTTTACAGAAGAATATACAGCATCAAATAGACTTGATATCAGGTTGGTGTATCTTCTTAGCTACTCACCAGATCAATGATGCCAATGCTATTCCAGCCTTGCATGATAGGGAGGAAAGAAATAAATGTCGGGATTACCCAGCACCCTCCAAGCATTACAGCGATGCGCAACGGAGTCATCTTGTTCCTGTAAACCAGAGGCTGGCAGCAGATAGCATAGTACCTGCAAGGAGAAAAGTCAGAGAACAACTGTCATCAAAGGAGACCTCCAGGTCTTCAAAAAATAAAACTGTAAAGCATTTTCTTCAGCTTGCTTCTCCTGCCTTTTAAAAGAGAGAAAAAAATTAGTCTATGGCCAATTTCCATTGACTGCCTCTCACACAAGGAGCTCAGGATATTTTCACAGCATGAGTAAATAAGGTTTCATAGTGCCCTGCAGGGGAAAGCCAGTATTTTCTGTTTTCTGGTTAGGGAAAATGAGGCACAGATTAATGCTGTGGTTTGACTGAGGTCGCAGAGTTAAGGGAGTGAGTTCATATTCAGCCCTCCTCTCCCTCTGCACTTAGTCACAAAGCTGTTTGCACCCTCCTTACCACAATGAATGAGTCCACCTTCCTTCCATTTAGCCATAACTGAGTAAATGTTGGGGTTTTCCTAACTGCAGTGGACATTTATTTTGACAAGACTGCAAAAGCTGTTATTGCAAATTAACAAAGTGTTTCAAAGCTGTGAAAATGTCAGTAAAATGAAGTGTGTTTTTCCATAACTAAGCTCCCTTTCTACCTCTCAGAGAGGCTCAGAGATCAGCCTCTTGTGTGGCTGGGCTTTAACCTTCTTCCACAAGGACAGGGCAAATGTCTGCACAGGGCTTCTAGTCTTTTCACCATCAAGGGGACATGCCCCGCGCTCTCCTTTTTCCTCCTGATTCATCCAACAAATTCATAGTAAAACAGTTCCCTGCTCACTATGAACTAAAAATGTCTTCTCAAAGAGATACAAAATGAACTCTTCTGTCTGTTTGGTCCATGTGCTACCCACCTGCTAGCAGATTTCTACATCAGGAAGGTGTATCAAACCTAAAACTGGAAATCTCTTTGCTCTAAAATTAATATAGGCCAATAAACATAGCAGATCAGCAACCATATAATCCTATTGCAGATTTTTGGTGGTCCTCACCTGACAGTCTGCCTCAAGTTCCCAATGAAATGTTTTCAAACTTTAGCATTTTGGATTTCAGCACATGTTGTAGACAGACCAGTACTGATGTCCCCACTGCTGTGACAGGGAACTGGGGTCCAGAGACATAAGAAGTACCCATGAAGTCTCAGCTCTTCTAAATAATGAAATATATAATTCAGCTATGTGCCTGATGAATGTATTTTCTTAGTGAATTAATAATGATAAGCTAGTATATGCAGTTTCCAGATTTGGTAAGCACAGAAATTATGCAATATGGTGCCCCATAGGATATGAGCACTGCCTTGAAGAAGTGGCCACAGTTTCAAAAAACTATTCATAAAGGGAACGAATGACCTCTGTCAGAGGTTTTTTTGAGTCAAGCCTCACATCAAGGCTTAACGTGTACGTAGAGAGACCCTCACTGCTGAATGCCTGTAAAAGTCGATTTTATGAGGTCAGTAGACCATGAATTAGAGACATTACATTAGCAAATGCACACTAAAGCTGGACCGCTAACCTGAGATGCCTGCAGCGCATTAAAATAAGACATATGCGAATGCACACATACACACAGTTTATGGGTACGTATTAGAGAGAAGTCCTTGACGGGCAGAATTTATTTCATCAAGATATGAGTGGGAACCAAAAGTTTTGTGCTAAACAGGCACAAAAATCTAAGAATTTCCAAATTGTCTTAAGACTTTTTTTTTCCCAAGTCATGTGGAGTCAACTGAATTGCTTTATTTTGATAAAATCAGATTATATATTCCACACAAAGGGTTGAAACAGTATCAAAATGTCAAAAGAAAACATTTTTTAAAAGTCTCTTTGAAACAAGATTCAAAATGTCACAGGGGAAAAATGTTGAAACAAGCATTCAACTATTTCAATTTGATCATTTCTACATTCTCTTCTGTTTTGTGTGTGCATGAAAATCAGCCTGTTCCTCTGAAAAGTTTCACTTTCAAAGAAATGGCATATTTGACAGTAACTGTTCTTGTAGAGCATTGGGTGAATTGTTCCTCTCAAGCTGCTCACGCTAACAGCCATGGCAGTTGGTGGGTCTGATTCCTGTCCCCACTAACGCAGTTCACATCCCTCCCATGAGGGAGAAGGAGAAGCTGAATAACTTACAGGAACAGGATTTACTTAGTCTTGGAGCTTGCCTTTATACCTTCCTGTGCCTTTATTGGCACAGGAAGACAGCTTTAAGTTTGAGTTTGGCTCTGTTTTGAGAGGAGGACTGGATCAGAGACCTCCAGAGCTCCTTTCCAACCTACATTTTCTGAGTCTGTCAGACAATGAGGACCATCACAATCAGATTTCTATACCTTAATGATTTCAGAGGATATAATAAATATTTCCTTTGTTTCTAGGATAACTAACCTCCTCGTGACAGCCACAATGTGTTCTGTAACCTTGTCCTGTGTTGCTAGAGCTTATTTGGATTTCCCCCTGCTCTCCAGATATCCTTCCCCCAGGAAATAAACTGACCTTTGAATTCAAACAGGTATTTTCAGTAATGTTTTTGACTGCTTATTAGGACAGATGGTGCTTCTCTTGGCATTATGTGCAACTGCTTTTCTGACTCTAAACACAAGGGAGATAGAGCTGGCATATTTAACTGTTTACTATCTGAGAGACACCTACTGGAAAGGACTACCCAGTGCTGGGCAGCAAAGGATTCCTGTGACATGCCTGATGGCAAGTTACTGCAAGTCACAAGAGACTACATTTATTTGCAGAAAGGGCAAAAGAAGAAATTCAATAAATAAATGGGAAAGAACAGCCAAGACACCAGCTACCATTTCACAAGTTGAATAAGCAAACAGAAAAGGAAAACCACGATACGTTGCTAATTAACTACAGCAGGAAAACAACTCTTCCAAGCAGTTTGAGTTATTACATTTCTGTACCTCTATCTCTGCTGCAGCTGACAGCATTACACTGACTTGTACATGCTATTAAAGGCCATTAGAGTAAAAAATATGCCTGTAAAAATGACATCTTAAGCTCTCATATTTCTTCCCTCCCAGTGATTCAGCAGCAATTTTCCTCCACTTACATGTCAAAAGATTATATATATATATATTTAGCTAACTGCTGCTACCGTGACTTCCTTGTGTTCAGAAAGTTGAGCTGGGTTCCTCCTGCCCTACACCATTACGGGTAACATGGTTCCGCAATCAGAGTGTGGGTGACAATTTTGCTGATGGCAAGGGAGGCAGAGAAGCACACCGTCCACTTTTCCATAGCTCAGCAGGATTTCCGTTCAATGGCGCAGAGAGTTGGATATAGAAATCTGTGTATGTTAACAGAAGTCATTGAAGTCACACCAATTTTTGCAGTAGCTGGTGATTTGATGAATGTGATGGCTTGGGCATTTAAGCAGCTATTTATTCACTGAGAGAAAAGTAATTATATCTCTAAGATTATCAATAGTTTTCGTGAGAAGTGGAAATAAAGACATTTTCTTATTCTGCATTTCTGCTTCCTTTCAAGCTAGACCTGTTTTCCTGTGTTCATAAAGAATATCTATTACGGACTGATATGACAGTGTGATGGATGAATATAAAATGTAATACATACACATGATTAATACCATGTCCAAGTTTAATTAAATATTAATTCTTACTGTATTCAGCCAAGACCCATGTTTCTGCAGTTTCTTGAAAATGCTAACTTCCCCGTTACCTACAGCAGAGCAGATAATGCAAAACACAGCCTCTCCTCTGCCTCTGTTGTGACATTCTTTGCTGAAGGGGAAATACAAGAATACCTTCCTGGAGCTGTAGATCTTTCAAGTAGCTCCATAAAGCAAAAGTTATTATAATATTTTTCCTTTCCCATATCAGACATTTGCCACATGAATGAATCAAGTGCTAACATTTTACAGATGGCTCAGAAGAACAAATCCATAGCTCTTATGGCCACTGCAGATATGTCCCGCTACCGAGGATTTGTGACCTGTCCAGTGTCACTTGGTGGCTCTGAGAAACACTACAGTGGCCAGACTGTGTCTTGAGGAACATGAATGTGATGATCCCTGATCTTCGAGTGGAAGTTCCAGTGATATAGATGTGGGGGGAACCAATTAGTGCCAAGCAGATTAGTTCCCAGAAGTGGACCCCATGTGTTACAAACACTCTCCCAGAATCTCTGGGGGATGCAGGTGCACCTCTATTATGTTCACAAAATCTATAAAAGACGCTCAAGGTTCAGTGATTCAGTGCCCCAATCTGTGGGGCAATTTTTCCTCCACATTCCTGCATTCATCACCAGCAGGAGCTTCCAGAGTCACATGGAGGAGCCTCATATACACAGTGTCCACAAGCTGCAAGAGCAAAATGTTTTATCCTTTCCCAACAGGACTTGCACTTTGCCTGCTGGTGAGCTCCTCTTTACAGTCACTGCTACACATAGAACCAGAAAGCAGATATAAATGCCTGATGAACTGTACATCAGCAACACATTTGTACCTAACAGCCTTCAGCACTTTGGGTAGAGAAGACATAATATCACATTCCTCAGCAGCGAGATCATGGACAGCTTGCCTAATGTTAAACTTGTGTATATGTGAAGACAGGAGATGGCAGATAAGCGGGAAGCTGTGAAGCCAAAGAGAAAACAGACAGAAAATGAGCCTTAGTTATATTCTTGCCTTGTACAACTGAATGCTGAATCTGCTGTGCTGGTCCAAGGCTTTCATGGAAATTTAAGTGTTGTGAATCATGGGTGTTTGCTGTTGCCATTTTGTCTGTATGAAAAATCTTACACATCGATGCACACACATGTATGCACACTCCCTGTATCATACCCCGGTTTTCCTCAAGGAAAAAAAAAGAAAAAAAAAAATCTTGAAAAGCACATCAACTTTTAAGTGATGACACCTGTAGTTATTACAAGTTTATAGCTTCTAGGTTGTTGAAGATGAGAAAGGAAAGTGTTGGGACTGAGAAACAACATTGCATTTCAACACACTGGTGACCTAGATTTGACAGCAACAGAATTTAGCTGGAGGGCTATCTGTGGTAGTGACTATCTGCATATTCATCAAGCACCAACACAACAAGACCCCAGTTGTGACTGGGATCTGTGGTCAAGACTGAAATCAAGGGTCCAAGAATCTAGATAACCAGCTGGGCCAGTAATGTTAACATACACTAGCTTCTCTGGTTAAAGAGAAGCAAGCGGTGATACAGCAGCCAGCATATCTGGCCACCCATCAGCCTGGACATCCAAGCACCTCCTCAGTCCCATGGTGATGTAAAAGCTGCCCTGGGCACATCTCCAGAGAGCAGTCCTGGAGTCCACAGCAACTGCCTCAGGATCTGTGATGCTCTAACCACACCGCTGCTCTTTCCTTGCCTTCTGGACATTACAAAAATGTAATTACTTAGCTGCATTAGATAATTCCTTGCCCTTGGAGAAAAATTAATGTATCCCCCTGGTTTGTAATACAATTTTATTTGAGTTACGGGTATGTAGACATTACCCTGAAAGAAGCTCTTTAGGTATCACAGACAGACAAATACACACCCACCTTTACTAAACAGACTGGTTCTGTGGGTGGCCCACATTTGGTGTCATGTGCTTGTATAAAATTATATACATACCATATGTTTTATCATCACTGGAGCCAACATGAGCTAAGGAAAATTTATGGAATACTAATACTGAATAATTTTTTTACCCTTTTTAAAAAATCTGGAAAAAAAGAAGACAAGAGGATGGGAAAACCGTGGGTGCTATTAGCTCTCTCCCAAAGTTAGGGTGCAACAACCATGCCCATACAGGCTCTGTGCCTGTATGCGTCTGCTGAACTGTGCCTTAAACACCAAAGTGGGAATGATTCATATCTGATTTCCTGAGGAAAGAGAGGTCAAGGAAATGCAACAGGAGAGAGCTGGACTCCACTAGCTGCCACCACAGGGGACTCTGCTCAGGATGAGGCTGAGCCTGGCAAAGAGCCTCCCGGGAGCTGCCTCCCCAGGCAGCCAGCTCAGATGCTGAAGATACTGAACTGTATGGATTCAGAACTCTTGTGGGCGACAAGGACATTTATTTCAGAAGCGTCTTCCCCTCGCAGGACATGAGCTACATATAAGGATTCGGCTAGTTTGGAAAATCCCCTTCTTTGTCTCTTCGGAGCTCTATGCTGGCATGCTCCACAAAACCCCAATCTGAGCATGGTTTTGAACACTCCTCCTCTCCCTCAGTTAACCCAGACTGGGACAGAGCCTTCCGCTGAACCCTGACTAAGCAGCAAAGTCTAAGCAGCCAGGATTTCAATTTATTTGTGCCTGTGTGAAATTAAAACAGCACTACCAGTTTTGCTGATATTTCAGTAAAACCAGACTCTGGCCTCCACATAACCAGATTTTTACTTTTTTTTGGTGAGAACAGCTCTTTCTCTTTTCCTTTTTCCCACTGAGCAAATAAGCTATGGACTCTAACTGTGCCAAATAAAACAAAGTTATGCATCACTGGTCCAGAAAAAAAAAATGTCCTAAAATGATTATATCTAACAAAATTAAATTCTTATTAGAAAAACAACGGCCTGCTGGTGTTGAGATAATTACACTGAGAAAAATGCTAAAGAGAACAGTTAATTGGAACTGGATAAATTTAGCTAGCAATACAAACAAACGTATGTTGCCAAACAGAGATAGAGGACTCCTTCATGGTCCCTGTGCGGGTCGATGTGCGTGGAGGGTTATTGGCAGCAACAGTGGCAAAAAAAATTACCATATTTCTAGAGGGCTTTTAAAGATTAATAAAGGACAGTGCATCCCTCAGGCGGTGCCATGACCATCTGCTCCGTTATTTTTCTTAATGCTCTCGGACCTGAATTCTGCAAATCCCACGTTAGTTTTCCGCAGGGATAACTCCGCAGTTACATGTCACGTCTCACAGCCCTTGTGGATGGTCGCCATTTGCCCTTGCTCAGCCCCTTCCTGTGGTGCCTCTCTGTTCCTCCACCTAAGCACCTGGGAGCTGTACGAGATCAGACGCCTTTCCAGCTGAAAAGGGCATGGGGGATTTATGGCCTGGTTCAGAGCTATAGCTGGAATTTGTGTCATATAATCAGCTTGCTGACTGCCTATTCATTACTTACTGATAGCTATTTAAAACCTACTAAGTCTCCCAACTGATAACCTCCCCCTACCCCTGGCCAGCCAGCAGATGTTTCGCAGAGCACAGCTGGGCACAGCTGCTTTCTCCCTATCCCTGAGAAAAGCATGCTCCCAGCCTCAAGCCTCACCATGACCCAAGCATCCTTTGGCAAGCCAGTCGATCCCCCTGTGCCCTGGCTCTGTCGGCTGTAACACCACACAAAAGAGAGGAGCACGGAGAGCGATATGACCTCGAAATCAGCATCCCGAAACAGGGTGCAGCAGGCAGGGTGGGCAGGGCCACCGACCACCCGAACCAAGCCACCCCTGTGCCCCCTGCTCCTGCTCTCACACCCACGCGCCCTCCCACCCAGCGCAGGGAGAGGGCTGCTTCTGCAGATGGACTGCCACTGCAGAGCCACCGGCGTTTGGGAATCTCTAAAACATCATCTCTCTCAAGGGATTGTGCTAATTTGATGTCTGAACAGTACATTAATGTTAATTAATGTTTGTAAATGGTGCAACGAGCATCTGTCACTCTGGTGTTTCAACACACTTCGGCTACATCTGCTTTCCTTTAGCCTTTATTTAGCAGTGATTATGTGGTATGTTTGAATTCCAGTAAGATTAGTGCTGAATATACAAACACAGAGTTAGGTCTGTTTTGTTGCATGTTACATAGCAAATCTGCAAATGTTTTGAACATGCCAGGGAAAGAGTGTACCTAGTGCCCAGCAGAGATGTAGACTTGGAGGAAAGCTTCAAGGGCTGGGATGCAGCCAGAAGAGATGGAGGAATCGGAAAGAGGGTGCAGGATGCTCTGGCTGCATAAAGAGCAGAGATGCCAGACGTGCATCTAAGCCCAAGAATACAGACATTTAGGACCTGTTTGTTTGTCTCTTCGGTTTTTTTCCCCAAGACTTTGAAAAGTAGTTGTATTGCAAATTGTACTGCAAATACTGCAGAAGAAAATTGCCCTTCCTGACAGGTTAACTGTATTTGGAGACTTTATCATAGCTGCTTAGTCTATTTATATGCAGTGCAATTACTTTTATTGCATAGACATAAAGAATGGATAGATATGCATAAAACATGCAATAAATAAATAATTCAAGGCTAAATCTTTCTTTTATATTAGAATACCAAAGAGATGATGAAAAAGCATAACCCAGTGACAGCAAAATTTGGATTCAGTGAGCCCTGAGGTACCTCTGATACCTTGGAAAATCACTTGTTCAGATGAGACTGAGAGTGTCTCTAAGCCTCTGCAGTACTTTGCTCCCTGTGCCTGACCAGTAAGATCCCTTTATCCTGTGGCCATTTCTCCAGATTTTCTCAAATGCCTTTGAGAATTAAAGCCTGAATGCTTTTTTTTTTTTTTTTCCCCCAGAGGCAGTAATGGAAATAGATATAAGATATTATCAGATAAAAGTCTTTTCAAGCAACGCTTTCTGAGAACGTTGAAGAGAAAGACTTTCCAAACTGAACTCTGAGGATTAGATTAACCACCCAATTTTTTAAAAAAACCCCACAGTTGTAGGCCCCCAAATAAAACAGAAGGCAGGAAATACATGAATCACAGAAAAAACACCAGCTAGAAAAAGCATACTCCTATAAAGTCTGAATGAACAGAAGGGTGACAGCTAGCAAAAATTAAATAAAACACTGTGAAGGAAGCAGTGTTGTCGGTGCTCCCCCAACCCAGCTGCCAAGACAGGTGAAGCAGTGGTGGTGGAGAACAGCTCCACGATGGGCTGAGTCATCCTTCCCTGCACAGAAACCCAGGCATTCATCTACCTGCTCTGACCTTCTCAGGGCCACCTACTACTATCTCCTCATCTGTTCTGTCCTCTTAACACTGTTTGGGAGTCAGTTCTCTGTGTGGAAAAAACCAACCCAAAACAACCAAAAATTGTCACAGAAATTCAGGTTTCTGCCAGCAACCTTTAATGTCTAGGTCTGAGGCTTTGCAGACAAGAGGGGAAAAGAAAGACATGTTGCTCTTACTCATATCAGAGTAAGTATTTTGAGCTGACCTGAAAGTTGCTTGGAGATGACTACAGAATGCTGCAAAAAATAGACTGTCCGGAAGCCTTTTCAAATCTCAACTAATGTTTGCACAGGACAAGATATGCTTTGAAAGCCTGTAGTCCAAGTCCCAAAAGGAAAATTTGGTGCAGCAGTTGGAAATTAGGAAGATTTGCTAGCCTGTTAAATCCTTGCTGTGAACAGCATGTGTTGGGTACACCGCTCATTTGGGTTAGAGGATGGTTACTCTGTCAAGTCATTAATCTCTATTAGACTGCACCATCAGGTACCCACATTTTAACTAATACACATCAGGAACAGCACAACTTTTTGAGTTCAGTGTGCAAAAGGAAGAGGATTTTAAAAATTGGCAAAGTGCTCAAGAACTAGGTGGAATTAAGAACATTTTTGTACTCTTATCTATTCAAGTGTGACTGAAGTCTGGATATTTTAACTTTTCATCTCTAGCACAGTTGTGAAATGAGGTTGAAATTTTCTCCTTGCCCTTCTCAGGATCATCACAGACCAAAACACACCTGGAAGTGATGCTCCCAGGACAGTCACAGCAAGGGGCTGGCACATCAGGAAGGAGAAAAAGGCAGATTTAAAAGGTGGGGTTTAGCCTTCTTTTGGTATGGAAAATGGATCTATTATTCTCTATCCACCACTCCACCCAAGCTGCGTTGAAATTCCCCATTGTCCTGCTTGCTGAGGAGGTTTGGAACAGCAGCCAAGCACTGCAGAAATATAAAATAACATATACAGTGGTAATTCAGGAAGAAAGACTTTTTAATAGATTGTCTGGGACATGAAAGAGGTCATGAATTAGCACAGAAATTCCTGATCAGGTTAGGACTGTTTCTGTGCTCAAGGATGACTGTTTCTGTGCTCAAGGATGATGTACAGGTGGATGTTAAACAACTTCAGCGATGGCTACAGTACCCTACTGGTGTCCTACCAAGTTGTATTTTGAAAATCATGTTAATAAGTCAGTCAGTCAATCAGAGGAAGAAATGCAGCTTTAAGAGAGGAAGATGACTGGGGACTGACCCACCTCCATAATGTTTTCATTTACAGCAGTTCAGGAGAGCTAGTCCAGTGCTATAGGAGGCACCTTGGACTGTCTTAAGCACCATGGTAAGTAGTCTGAACCTGATATTTGGTCCTGGGAGAACTCAGAAGCCCGTAGTCTTGAGACTTAATCAGATTCATACTGAAGAGTCTGATCAAACAGAAAGTGATGAAAGCCACACAGCTGACTTGGGATTCTTCTCTTCACATGAGACAGAGATCTTGGGCTTTCTCTTTCAGCTGACACTCACTGTCAGCAAACACAGACATAATTGTGCTGCCTTGTACTGGGAGAAGAAATATATCTTTTGAAATGTCTAAGATGAAATCCTGGCTTTTTTCATGTCAGTGGCAAAGCTCCAAATGATTGCCCATGGAGTCAAAATAGCGTCCAAGATGCACTTCTACTGCAAGGCTGAATGGCTAGGAGAGCTATATATGCCCTGCAGAGATTACACGATAGAGAAAAGTTTCTATGGCAAATTCAAGTGCCTTTGGAGAGGAGCAGCCTGTCTCGGGGATGCTGCTGTTAGTGCTCTGCTAATGGTGTTGTGTGTGGTGGCCATTGCTCTAACAAGCACTCAGTAAAGCCATTTTGAGAAGGGAAACAAGAAAAACACAGTACCAGAGAATGACCTAAAATTTAGATCAGCTCTGTAGCTAGTCTGCAGAGGCATCATTCTTTGGCATGAAAGCACCAAGCAAACAATAAAGGCTGCAATAATTATCCATGTTTGGCTGCATGCAGCCACCAGCTTGGAGAACCTTTTCTCTTCCCCTTGCTCTGCCTGAGAGCAAAGAACAGCACATATATGGCAATCACATGCAAAAGAGAAAGAGCATTTGTATGTTCTGAAATAAATCTTTGACATCTTGCAATTTCAGGTTTGTCAGCTGTCAAAAATTGCTGCTGTGTTTCTGTATCCGAGACAGTGCAGCTCTGCTCCCTCACCCCTGAACTTGCAGAGGTTTTCAGCACACCCATCACTCAGTAATGAATTCACCCTCGGCTTCTTTTCAAGCGATATGACTGTTGTTTAGTCTATCATGGCCAATACTGGGGGGATGGCAAATCTTGGGGGATTTCTCTCTGTCAGTACATTAATGAGGAAGAAGTTTACAGGCATTTTCTGAAAAAACTTTTTTGCTGTGACACTTAAGATGATCTCCAGCTCCTTCAAATTCAGAACCATAAACACTTTTTTTCAATCAGTTTGGCACCTTATTGGTGGACGTTGGGGTTTTTTAGCCTCTGAGTGTGAGTGTGAAGAGGAGTCTATTTTTCCATCTCCTTTAAAGAATCTTTCCAATCCTGAAGAAATAGGAAGAATGTTTCTGGACAAGCAACAGGTTCAAATACATACACAATCAGCAGAAATCTTTAAAAGCAGGATAATTTTATCACAGAAGGCTGAGCCACTTAAACAGAATGATGCTGATATGGGACTCATTCAAGCGCAGTGCCCATCACCCTCAGACCCCAGTGCATGGGGTGCTGCACCTTCCCCAAACCTTCTCAGAACATACATGGAACAAGCTGAGAGAATTAGCCCCCTTCAAAACACAGCTACAGCTCCTGCTTTCTTTCAAGACAGCCATTCCCCTCTTCTGTATAGTATTCTAGTGATTAAAGCATTGGCCTGGGATGGGAGGATGCGGTGGGGGTCCCCAGACTCAGCTCCCCATTTCCCTCTGTCCACAACAAGGGGAACCATCTATGCATTACTGTAGACAGCGACACTCACCCTTTGAAATGTCAGCTCTGCATATGGCAGAGAAAATTCAAGACTCCCTGGGCCAGAAAATAAAAGAGCACAGAAGGCAGAGCAGAGCTGTAGTCCTCTACAGGTGTTCACACTCTGCTCTGAATGTTTTATTTAGTACAGAATAATTTAATCCATCTCATTTTATGTTTTTTTGTTTGTTTAGGGTTTTTTTTTCCATTTCCAGTTCCTTCTACTGAGCTGGGTGTTTGCAAACTCTGTCTCAGGTCTGTTCACATAAAGAAAATCTTCCCATACAAAACTGTGATCTCTGCTCTGTATCCCTAAAAAATTAACTCAGAGCCATGCATTTTGACAGCCATAGTCCCAAGGCTGCCCCCAACCCCTTCTCCACCCCAAGCTGAGACTGTCCCAGGAGCATGGGGACCGACAGGGACAGATGGCAGGAGCAAGAGCTCATGACATGGCAAAGGGTGGCGCAGGCAAGAGAAAGGGGTGGGGGGGTTCCCTTCTGTGCTCCCCACGTGGGGGTTCCCTATCCCCTGTGGGTGTCAGAGATCAGGGGGTGAAGGGGAGGAGGGGAAACAATATTTTCCCTTCCTGTTCCCCTCTCTACACAACCTGCTACATTTGACTAAGAGCCTGGAGAATCAAACCCCAACATTTCATATAACAAGGCCACATCCATAGTGCAGTGCCTAACATCTGCTATACTGGTAATTGGCTCAAAGTGGCAATTTGTCAACACTTTTAAGATAATGAGCTTCCTATTTGTGTTCCAGCCATCTAAACTTCCAGATAAGGAAACACGGTGTAGCCGTTGCACATCAGCTTCTCTCCGGATGTAATACTGCATGTGCTGGTGCCCTTCACTCCCACAAAAAATGAGTGCTGCCCTTCAATGGGGAAGTTAATCAAGTATCATTTGAAGTCTGGCTAGGTACAGACTCTTTGGATGAAAGATGCTATTTAAATGTCAATTGTCATGATGATGAGAATGATTATGGTTATCTTGGCCATATTAGTAATACTAAGTAATAGTATTTTTAAAAGTATTGAAATCTCTGCACAGAACTCAAATGAAAGCTCTAGAAATTGTTTATTAGAATAGCCAGTCAAAATGTTTTCTTCTAAGTATTTATCCTGTGAAAAATTCTTGCTATGCTGTATGGAAAGTTCTGCCATTTACCCTTAAAAACTGCAGACAACAGTATAACAGAATGGTTTGCCATAAATTATTTAGGATTTTGGCTTCATTTTAATTTTGCAAGAAAAGTTTGAAAGAAAAGAAAATTTTTAGGATCTCCCACAAAGCCTATGCACCTTTTCACCAGTTTTATTTGTCTCCTTGTTAGCAGTCACTAGTGGAGATGTGCAAATGGATGCCTTAGGAAAAAAAAAAAAATAACGGGGGGTGTGGTTTGCTCTTTTTGCTCTTTCTCCATATAATCTAGTAACATATGCCAAAATGTTTCATTTAGTAATACCGGTTTCCATCTGCCTGTATGGCTGCTAGCAAGCGGAAGAGCAGTTCTGATAGCACTTGAAAGATATGTCAAATATTTTTTTGACAAGAGAGAAAGGCAGATAATTTAGTGTTTCAGTCCCTGGGAAGACGAGGCTCAGGACAACATACCAAGCCTTGCACCAGCCAAGCCTCCCCTGCAGCCCCAAGCAGTGAGCAACACCTGACACTGTAATGGAGAGCAACGACCCTGCTAAAACAACGGCCTGTGCACGATGCGCCTCCATCTGCAACAGCTGCAGGGCTTTCCTTTGGGTACATCTTCAAGGTGTCTTTCCTTTAAAGAAGAAACTGTGCCACACTTGATTGGTAATGCAAACAGAGCTGTGCCACAGAGCAGCTGAGAACCTGGCTTGCTCTATCGATATAAATCTCATTCCTTTCAAAGTTTTTCTATACTGATCAGGATTCAGAAGACCTCTCTCCAAAATCAGCTACTGAAAGAGATTTATTGCTCTATGGTTCCCAGCAGGTTCATATTTGCGCTTTGGCTACTGCTGACGAGCAACAACACCAAAGAAACTTAAAGCAACTATAATTATTCTCCATGCTCTTCTGCTCATACCTGTCCAGTGAAATACAGCATAGGTGCAGGATTGACGCTGTGGTGAGCAGGACATCAAGGGACGTTCGGACCAAGCAGAACATCTCTCCATAGATCCAGTTGTCCTGAACCAACTCAATGGCTCCAAACGGCATCACCAGCACTGACACCAGCAGGTCCGCAAAGGCAAGGGAAACAATGAAATAGTTGGTCTTGATTTTCCTGCAAGACAGATTACAAAATTAGGGTGGAATAGCTTCAGTGCAGCATCCTCTACATGTGAACAGAGATTTCAGCTTGTGATGGGGCTAGTTTGTTCCATCACACTGAAAGGTGATCTCTAATGTACTCCTCACTTTATATGGTCACCTTTAGCTTGTTCCTGGTTTCTACAGCTACATATCCACTGTGTTCTCTGCATGAACACACCTTTCTGCTCACACAGAAGAGGAAAATAGACGCTCACAGGCCTCTGCATGTGGCTCAGCCTCACAGATTGCATTGGAGAGTTTGGGGCGGAGGAGGGGGATTTTGTTTTAACTTGTAAATTGAGAAAATCCTTCCAGAAAGCACTGAGAAGAATCTAGACTGAAGCTGTAATTTTAACTTGAAGAGTACTTTTTAAATCATAACAATAAAATAGAATTAAATCCATTAAAAATCCCACGCAGAATATGAATAGAGGCTGTTGAATTTTTCACTCAGCTCCTGAGGCTGGTCTGACAACTCCCAGGGGCAGCAGCAAGCCTCGAGACAGAAGTTTTTCCTGTGACCCCCGTGAATCACTGGCAGCATTTGCCAAGCTGCAGAAGTGCAGCACAATTGCAACAGGACCTCAATCTGCATGGTTCTCTGATGGGCTTGTTAGGAAATTTGATATGGAAAAGGAGTAGAGGCCAACCTGCTTCTCCAAAGAATTGCTGCTTAGCTCTGCTTTTCACTGATTTATCTGAGGGTTTTGACATCAAGAGTGTTAAAAATGTAGAGGATGGATACTAAAATGATCCCACCACCACGGTGTAAATCCAAGTGGGGATGCACAGAGGCCAGCGTGAGAGTCTGACATCACCGTGGCGCAATGCATGGTGGGAGACATCCTTCATTGCGGCGGTTTATGCCCTCGGCTGTGGGCATGGGAATTTTTAGGCAGGGCTATTCCCCTGTGCCTCCCCGCAGAAGGGCAGGCAGTGGCCAGCTGGGTGGGCTCACCTGAGCTGCCTGTCCCGGCACACAGCCACCATCACCAGCAGGTTCCCCAGGATGGCCATCAGTATAACGGCGGAGATGAAGGTGAGCAGCACGATCTTCTCCGCTACGCCGAAGCCCTCACTTGAACTGGGGAGTACACAAAAAATAAAAAGAAAGTAAAAAAGAGAGGAGAGGAGAGGAGAGGAGAGGAGAGGAGAGAAGAGAAGAGAAGAGAAGAGAAGAGAAGAGAAGAGAAGAGAAGAGAAGAAGAAGAGAAGAGAAGAGAAGAGAAGAGAAAGAAAAGAAAAGAAAAAAAAAGAAAAGAAAAGAAAAAAGAAAAGAAAAGAGAAAAGAAAAGAAAAGAAAAGAAAAGAAAAGAAAAGAAAAGAAAAGAAAAGAAAAGAAAAGAAAAGAAAAGAAAAGAAAAGAAAAGAAAAAGAAAAAAAAAGAAAAGAAAAAAAAAGAAAAGAAGCGAAGCTGCAGCGGTGCCGGGAGGGCATCGCCTGGGCAGCACCAAGGTGCCAGGCATGAGCACTCAGTTTGGCAAGTGTGAGAGCAGCACCCCATGCCCATTACAGCCTTCCCACCAAGACTTCAGCACCGTTTCACAAAGAGCATTTCATATTTAATAGGAAAGCTGCGAGGCTTGTGTTCATCAGCAGAAGGGCTACAGGTGGAGGATACCAGCAATGCCCGTGGCTGCCCGTGTCTCTCAGGGTGGATAAGCCAACACATACAGCAGAGAGCTGGAGTGCACTGTGCTTGATTTCTGAAAGGCCCATCCAATTCAGAGCCTCTGGATGAAAACGTTTTAATCCACTTTTCACCTCAAAAAATAATGTTATTTTTCAGAAGTATTTTGGTTTTCTTTCCTTTTGTTATTTGATTTTTTCCCAAGGTTTGCCTCAAGATAAGCACTTTACATCTCAAATTTTGAAATCTTCTACATAATCTTTTCCCCTGTTCTATCTTCCCTTCTCTCTGTGCCGCAGAACAAGAGGCAGTCTGGCATTTTTTTTTCTCTTTTTCACTTGGTAACTTTTCCAGAATTAGGGAAAAGAAACATTTTTTTTTTTTAAAAGGAAGTGCCCAATTTCCCCCTACCCTGACTTCAGTAATTTCTTTCAGTTAATGAAGATAAAGAAAAGAAGAAGGAAGGATAACATGAAAACACAATGTTGGACATATTTTAAGTCTGCATTAATACAAATATCTTGTTAAATATTTCAAAAAAAGTTGTTGGGTTTTTTTTTGGAGCCCGGAAAGCAGGGAAGTAATACACAGCATGCAATAAATACTGTTCAGTTCCTCATAAAACTGGTTTTATTACAAAATTTTGAGCCACTTTTCCTTTAAAGCTATTTCTAATTATGTATCCAGAACAAAATGTGTCCTAAACCTTCGCCTGGTTGTGTAACTTTTCCTATGACATTACACGGGTGAGAACGTGTGTTTGTTCACGTTATCAAGTGCGGCTAGAAAGAAACTGGCATTAAAAGCAGCACTTGATGCTAATTCAGCAGGGAAATTTCTTCACAGTATACGGAGCTGGTATTCAGCACCCAGGATTAATGCTGTGAGATTGTTCAGGTAATTGAAAAATTGAACTGTTATTCTGTTTTACTTTTGACTTCCTCTGGGGTCACTTTTTATTTACTAAATACATTCCAGACTTTTACACTTTATCTCACTGAATCCTCCTGATTTTGGCAAAGCTAAAAAACATTAGAGACTGTTGAGGTCCTGCCTCCACTACCTGTGCCATTTTAATACACTTCTGGTGACTGACTTCACCCTGAGCCTGCACTGGGGAACATCCACTTAACCACAATCTCCGTTTTTGTCCCTAAAAGCAATGCCACTTTCAGTATGACTTTTTTTGCCCACTGCCAGATGCACCAGTGGGTCAGATATCAGCCTGCTGAAGTTGGACTCTTCATATTGAGTATGAACAATATCTTAGGAATTCTTTGCTTTTCAATGTTTTATGAGGAAATACATCACTGGGTGTAGGTTCATCCAGACAGGTGAGGATGTTTATGAGCAAATAAAGAAAAGGAAAGGAGACGCCCTGGCCTCAACGCTAGTTTCATAGAAAAACACAGCATTAGGCAGATACATGCAGGCTCAAAACCAATTGCAATTATATGGTTATAATAAGAAAAAGGTCCAAGGCAACTGCATATCCTAGCTTTATAAATGTATGTCCATCTGCCAAGTAGTGCTTTCTCACCTGTGAGAGCACAGGTAGCTCTTAATTCCAGATAATCTCCTCTGTTAAAACTAAGAGATGAATAAATGTCACATAGAGTGGACAGTTTGGTGTATCCCACCACTCTACAAGGTTTTCAGGCAAAAAGTCCCTGAGCGCTGCCAGGCACGTGTCCTTGTGGAGGTGGGCTGTAGGGGTCCCAGTGTACCAGGAGAGGGGATATGGATGGCTCAGGGCAAAGGGCATCTGGTAAGGAAGTGGGTTTTGTCTTGTGTTGGAATGAATGATCCCAGCTCAGAGGCAAAGGCATGACTGCTTCTTTTGCCCTGCCGGATTTCAGTGCTGTCAGTAAATCCACTCCTGTTTAATAGGGGAAGGTCTCTGGTATTATGCTGAAGGGGTCAGGTGGAGTCATGGATTAGCACTCAGCAAGACAATTATTTTTGTGCAAGCCAATTATAGATGCTAAGATAGGAGAAAGGCAAAGTCAAGATGCATTTTTATTCAGCATCTGAAAGAGTTTGCACTTAATTAGAAAGAGTTGTCTACTGAACTTAGCACAACTTCAATGAGGGCAATTAAGGCTCCAAGAAGCTGGTAGCTCTGGGCAAATCCTTCAGTGCATTCAGAAATGTTGACAAGGCTCTGCCTGAACTAAATGTGGCTTTCCCAGTTTTTACTGGAGAGCATTGCTTCCTCAAGCCTTGGGTCATTAGTTCTTGGACAACTCTTGCAACAAGTGGGTTTTGTGTCTGCAGTTCTTGCAATTACACTGCAATTGTTGCCTGCAATTTGCCTACATTGGTCCAGTTATACTTCGTCTCATCTGACAAAAGAAAATCCCTATGGATCAAAAGGATCTGCATCATCCTGTCTCTGGCAGTGGCCTGTAGGAGATGAAATGCCTACATGCATACAGCAGTGACTCCCTTGCACGCCACAAAGGTCTGTGTCACAGTGGACTTGTGTTTATTGGTGGATTCCTTTGCCTTCCCTCTCTCTGGCCCGTCTTTCAAACTCTCAGTGCACAGTGAACACTATCTCCAGGCAGCTTTCCTCCTTGGTCTCATAGTAACATGCTAAACGCAAAGTCAAGCAAATGGCATCAGTTTCTGTGCTTCTCAGTCAGCAGTGACCACTTCAAATTGCATACAGAGACTCTTTCCTCAAAACTAAAGGTACTTGGCGGCCAGTTCCTTATCCTAAGACTAAAATCCCAAGCCACCCTACGAACTTATCACTGGCCACATGGCTGCTCTTAGAAAAGGACGTCACTCCTTCCCCACATCTAGAAATCACTTTCTCCCTCTCACATCCATCTCGATGTACTTTTGATCTGAAAGACCTCATTTTCCCCAGTAGCAAAGTCCTGCGTCAGAGATTTTGGGAGGCAGGAGGCTGGGAGCTGCTGACACGGGAACCTGCACTGCAGTAAAGTGCTTTGGAAAAGGATGAGCAGCCAGGAGCAGGTCCTTCCTTGTGGGTACCATACACAGCAGGACGCACAAGGCGATTCTCCTCTGCTGGAGTTGAACAGATGGTCCTGGGCCCACCGCTTGCCCTCCTCCTGCAGACGGCTGCCACACAGCTGGGGAAGGTCAGACACTTGCCAAGCATCAGTATTTTGAGCACAGCTGAATGCTAGAGCCTTTGTTCATAATGTTCACCAAGAGAAGAAGACACTATGAAAATTAAAGGGAAATGGAAAAGAAACAACTCCAAAAACAGGTCTCAGCCACAGGCCTTCTAGCTGGGTACTGGGTGAGACAAAAAGCCTCAGGAACAATGGGGATGCTGGGATCAAAGGCACCTTCACTGCTGAGCTGTAATTGTACCTGTCTAAATAAGCTTTCACAATAGGCTAACATTGCTCTGTGGCTGCACCTGTGAAGCAAAATGTCAAACCACATTGAATAGCACCATACAAAAGATGTTCCTTTTCCTCCCAAGTGAGCATGGCAGCATATACGTAATGGAACAGTGGTAAAGAGGATGAGGATGATGATGGTTTAGTTTATACAAAGCCAGGCAGAGAGTTAGATTTATATTTTGTCTTATCTAGCTTTGCCTGTCCTTCTGCTGCTCCTAAACAATTCTCATCACCGCGTTATTTGAGCACCTTGCATCTACACTCTGCAGCATGTACAGAGGGGGAAGAGACGCATCCCTCATCCCCAAACCCTGCGAGGGGGGTGAGCTGGCCATGGGCCATGGACGGGGCTTCTCACTCCACCGTGCCATGCCTTTGGAGGGGGGCTGGTGACCGAGTCTGCTGGCTCTTTTCTGGGGGAAGCCCTGGGGTTCGGAGGCTGCCTGCTGAGAGATACCTGCTCCCTCCCTGCGGCAAGGACATTGGCTCTCAGGCTGGCAGCTGTACTGCCCAGCGAAAGGCACTCGGTGTCAGGATTTCCTGGGGCCTCATCCCACAGAGGGAGGTAGAGAGGAGGAGTGAAGCATTTTGGTCTGAACTGTTCCTTGAATGAGCTTCTCTGATCCTAATGGCAATGGGTTTACACTCAGACACGAACATTTCACAATAATCAAGACAACATGTAATAAGTGCATGGGCGAACTTAATTGCCCACTCACCTCCTGCTGGAAAGCTGCTGTGCCTATACAAGAAACCCTGACAAGGGTCAAGGCTGCTGCCTGCTGTTGCCACCAAAAGGATGGCCCTGTTCCCAGGCACCAGAGCAGGCTCTTCACATCGCGTCCGCTCCTTGGGAGCACTGCATCCCTTCTGTCAAGGCATATCCTCTGCTGCTCCCTCCCCGGCGGTGACAGCATCCATGTGCCACACAGCTGGGTGAGGTAGCGCAGCAGGGGCAAGCAGGTGCCCCGGCGTGCTGCTGACAGCTCCATGCACACTGCTCCCCTCAGGATGGGCACAGGAGGTTCTGCAGGACAGGGGGGAGGAGGGAGCTTGCGGGATGCCAGAGAAAAGGACTGGATTTGGAGAGAAATGATGATTTTCACCATGCAGCTAGGACATAAAAAGCTGGAGACAATTCTATGCTCTTCCTCAGCAGCAGGATTTTCTGCATTGAAGATAAAACTCCAACAGCTGCAAGGAAGTTATAACTGGTCAAGTTTGGTGCTTTAGGGAGGAAGACTGACACTGACTTTCAGCTGGATTTTGCTAGGCAATGACACTTGGAGTGCAGGGATGTGGGTTTGGGTGGAGGGGAGATTTGTCTTGCAAGGCAGGTATTGGCTGTCTCCTTGTGTAAGAATCCCAGATGTTTTCCTCTCATTTTGGCTCATGAAGAAGGACAGGGAATGTAACAGCAGGTGAAGACTTAGATCTGCTCTGTGCTCCCAAACATCCTCCTGAGGGAACAAGCTTACTGCCCAGGACAGAGGCCTCCAGCCTCATCAGCTGCAGAGAGCTGTGCAAGTGAACAGACACTGTAGAGAATTCCCCACCACAGGTCTTCTTTGGTGCACAGAGCTTTTGAGTTTTAGTCATCAAAACAATCTCTGCAAATGCCAAAGAAGGCCAACACTGAGCCACATTTCACCAGATGTTGCCCTGCTTGAAGACTGAGGGACTACAGCTTCAGCCAGGAAGCAGGGCAATGTTTTAAGCCCACGTTTCCCATCCGATGTACACAGGCAACCCTGCCCTGAAGGTAGTGGCATCCCAGTCTGCACCATTTGACTTGGCTGGCTACAGCCCAGGGCTCTGAACAGAGATCAGCTGGTCAGAAACACACTTGTCTATGGAGCATTTGCTGTGATAATAGATTTGGAAGCGGTTGGGAGATCTCTCCAAAGAGTATTTCTCTCGTGCCATGCTGTATTACTCCCCTGGGGAACATTAAATAGGGATATGCATCACTGGGAGTGCAGGAAGGATGTTCATCTGGGCTCTGTTTCTGTACATCTGCCTTTTGAATAATCTATCATCGAGTAGGAATATTTGTTAATTATTCAGTCTCGGTAATTCAAAGCTGTTAATAATGGAAGAAGTGGATATTGCTGTAAATTAAAATCAATGGTTTGCATAACATCTTTGATCAAATCTGAGTGCTCTGGCTTCCAAGCATGCTTCCCTGTTTAATAAAGCAGAGATTGATGGGTTTGCTATTACGAGGAAATGAGATTCAGACAAAATGATTGTTGGTTAGTAGGAATATAGAAATCACTTAAGGAAAAGGTGAAATACTGATGTGGAATGAATGCTTAAAACCCATATATGGACACATTTAAAAGGCTCTTCTGTATAGTTATTAATGTGAAGAAAAAGGAGTGTAATTATTTTTTCAAGCTCAATTTCTACTTTCCTGTAAATACCCCAACTTTTCTAAATGACCTCAAGTGCTTTTGCATATTTTATGCAGCAATTAAACTGCATAGATCAGTCATGTTGGTAAGACCATGCACATTGCTCCTCTGGTTTTCATTACGCATGTCACACCCTGACCTCCCTGCCACTTCAGTGGGAAAAAATCACTGATAAATAGCTCAGTGCTGAGAGCACACTGGGCACTGCACAGACACTCCTGCAGGAGTGAGAGAGATGGAAAAGAGAGTGAGGATTGAATAAGTAACACTTTTCGTTTGGGGGCAGAGGAGGGCAGCTGATAAAAAGGGCGCCGGATGGCCCATTTCCAAACTGAAGAGGAATAAATCTGCTTGCAGAGGTAACCTGGAGCATTTCCTGGAGGTAGCCAGGGACCACAGTGAGCACTTCATAACAAGGGATGTGTGTAATTCTCACTGAAGAAGATTAAAAGCTCAGAACAGTGAGTTTTACCAGGGTAGCCTGGAAAAGAGCTTTCCTCTTGACTTAACAATGGCCTCAAAGTGTATGAGGAATATGTGGGGGAGTCAGTCTGCTTTGTTTTCAACCAAGCCATGGATTTTCACTCTGTAACTTCAGCTGACATGATATTTCATGTAGGTCTTTAACTACGAATAAACTGTCATTTGCCTCCCCTCCTTTCTACTCCCCTGCTTATTCCTAGGCATAAAATCAGAAGCTGAGTGTTAAACACTTAAAAATCAAGATACGTTATTTTATGAGTAAACCTGACAACGCGTGTCTCAGTATAGAAACATGACAATAGGGAAGATATTATTTGATCTCTGGCTTTCCAGCTGTTACCATGTTCTTTTCTACTGCCACCTAAATATATTAATCAGAAGTCAGCATTAATCTAGAAGCATATAACTTCTTCTAATGCCCTCAAATGCTACACTGCCTGTGCTGCTTTGCTTCAGACTGTGCAGATGGCAGGACAACTTCCAACAGATTCAAATCAACTATGTGTTTCACTTCTGTTTTAGGAACAGATTGAAATTAATTAAAGTATTGACAAGCCAGAAATAAACAACATTCCACATATCAAAATAACTCAGTCATATGACTAGTTTATATGAATGCTGTTTGGTTTTTTTTTTTAACCAAATAAATTGCGGTGGTGGGGCAGACGGGAAGGGATGAGGTTTTCTCCTTTTATACTGGTTTGAACCTCAGAAACATTCTGCAAACTGACTTGTTTCCACTGATGCTGTGGGGCTGAAAATGCACCACACTATTGCAAACAGCAGCAGCTCGGGTAGGACCATGAATGATGAAACGAGGACTTCAGTCCACCTCCTCCTGAACAAAACTACTGATAACACCACTGATCCTGCACCTCCACTCCACATATCTCCTGGAGGCTGAATGGTATAGTGCTTCAGAGAATTAAGTGTTTTAAGCAGCTGATAATACTGATTAAAATCAATTGTCAAGATGAAGCAAAGAAGACAGGCTATTTAAATGTTTTAAAAATTGCCATGTGTGGGCTGCACAGTCAATCAGTACGTGCTAGGAGCACTCTCCCATTTGGGAGTTGGGGCATGCTGGAGCTGCCAGACGCTGCAGGACCTCAGGAGACATCGTGGCCAGAGCAATGGCTCCAGATCTGCACAGACCTCGGGCTTTGAGACTGCCCAGATTCGAGGTAACAGGCAAGGCACGAGGGGCTCCAAGTAACAAACCTAGAAAAAATGAGCTTTCAGCTGGTCCATGCAACTTCCTTATCTTATACCAGCAGAAATTCCTGCCTTTTCTGGATGGAAATCAGATCTGGGGCTGAAAACTGATCCTGAACAATGTGATCCTTTATCATGATCTTCATACAGATGAAGGCGTGAGACCTCAAGAGAGAGACAGCAGTTTACACAGTTATATGGGAAACGTGTGAAAGAGGCAGGAAACAAACCCAGACCCGGGGAGTCTCCAGGCAGTGCCTGAGCCTTAGGGCCTCTCCCCTTGCAGAGAAGTTGGGTGGGAGTCCAGCAGCCACGTCCATCTCTACTTTTCATACAATGAAGGCTGAAACCTTGTCTCTGCTCTTTCCCAGGGGGGAGATCAAGTGTTACATAATTTACACCCACATATGAATGGATATTGCTGCAAGGCTGATGCATGTAAGTACAATCCTTAAAAACCATTAGACTGTCACCTAAAATATAAGGTAAAATTAACTTAGGAAATTAGCATTAGATTAAGATATTAGTATTTGCACGGAGAAACGGCAGCTGCTGCAATTACTTTGTTTGGGGTCCACTAATAACGACCGCAGGAGAGCTCTTATGCAAAGACCTGTGCAATCACAAATTGCAATCTTATACATCTACCTGGAGTTTGCAGGACTTTGGCATTATGTTTTGTTCCTTATAACATACTTTCAAGTCTTTAAATTTCACTCCCAATGCCCCCTTCACATGCTGAATATTCCCCTTTTATTTTCACATAAACATAGCAATATTTTTTTGGATATGCAGGATCGACTTATTTTAATGAGGATACCAAATACTCTACAACTATGAAAAAACCAAATCTCTGGCTTAGGCATAGGTAGGAATTTAGGCATACTATAAAGTGCAGCAGAGATGCTGTAACAATCGTTTCCCTTTTGTAAATGCTGAATAAAACCAAAGATCAAACGTTCCTTTAATCAGAAATGTCTTGATCAGTTCATAATTAGAATTGCTTCTCAGAAGTAAGCCCGCTGCATCTACCGAACTACGTGTTGGTTTAATGAAGAACAGAAGATGATGAAAGCAGCACAAAAATAAACCTGACTTTTGGTGTATATTCCATATTAATAATGTGATTATCCTTTATTTTCCAGGTAAGTGGCTCTTCCCTGTCTCATGTCATACAGAAGTCTTAAACAGAGCAGGCTGCATGTTCAAAAGACATATACAACACAGCTATGCTCAAGAGATCTGATTTAATGAAGCACCTTATTTCCCAGCAGCATTCCCATTAATTGTCATTCATTCCACTTCCATAGTCTATAAATGTTGAAGACAGAGTCTAGTATGTACTTTTGAACAAGAATGTTTGTAATTCAGTTACTGTGCAAAAGAATTTTACTTTACAGAGGCATAAGCAACATCACCATTATACATAAGCGTGCAACTATCTCAAGCGAGTAACGATGCACATCTGTGACATAACCTCCTCTGGCACAGGAGTGAGCTGGAAAAATCAAGGTTTAGACTCATGCTAAACATAGTCTGAGTGCCCAGATTTCTCACAGAAATCTGTGTGACTCCTCCTGCAATAACCAGGTGCAATACCGGGATGCACTGACACTGATCGAGCAGAGGCTGCTACTCTTCAAGGGTGAGCTGCTGCTCCTGGGCTAAAAGCATTTGTTTCCCTGTCTTCTTATAACTTTTCCCATAAAAATGAAAAAGTAAGCCCTGCCATATCCCCACATATTTGCCTCCCTGAAGATAAGTCTTTATCAAAACACCATAATGGCAATTCTTAGTCTTTATTGGCATTCTCGTACTGAGTTCTCATTTTCCAACGAGGGAAAACCCTTGTTCCCATCTTTGCCAAAAGCCTGGAAGTTGCAAGACTTTCAAATCAAAAAGCATGAAGGTCCTGATCTGCTTTTGCAAGCAATATTCATAGTCAGGGAAATATTATTAAATGAGAGGCATTCAGTCAAGACTGGTGGAAGAGTCCTGGCGTCAGGCTGTATATTAAAATATCCAGGCTGTGTACTTTTCCCACTGTTTCTTTACACCCTGGACCATAAAAGACAAATACAGCTATTGGCTGTCTAACTTCTAATATTTCCTGGATAGTTTCCCAGTTTCAAGAATCTAGAGGGATGAAAGAGTTTCTCGTTGTTATCCCTGTTAATGGAAGACTTGGCACAGACAAGATAATACATTGATTTCTGGTATACATTTTATTTGACTCCAGACACCCCATGTGGCTCTGAGCCACACAAAACTAGTTCCCAGCTCATTCATTAACAGACAATAGCAGGAGGTACTTTCAATTCTTTTCTGAACTTTCACTTCTTTTCTGAAGATGACATAGGACTGTATGTCCCAATGAGTTTTTTTAAGGCACAGCATGGTGGAGTTCATCTGTTCAGCTCCCAAGGTGTGTGCCCCTTGAAGTATTTGACTGAATGATCACCTTGTGTCCCCAAGGAATAGGGTGTCTCCTTAGTCCCTTCTCCAGTGCCGCAATTTCTGAACTACCCAACCAGTTCACTGTACCCTGACACAAAACAACATTCAAGCAGGATAAAAGTCATCTTTGAGATACCATGCATTTCCAACTCTGCTACCTCAGTTTGAGCTTGACCACAAAGACCAGAGTTTGGTAAAGCTAATTCCAAAGGTGGCAGCCAGAACCCTTCCACCCCCAGAGAACGTGTTCATCAGCTCATTTTGTATGAACCTCGCTCTTGTGTTTAGGCTCCAAATGGGTGTCCTTTCTAAGCAAAGACATGGAAAGTCCTTGATTCAAGAACAGAGCACTTAAATTTCTTGTTTTATTTAAACCTCCTTCTACATCCCTGTCTAAGTGCACGTTCTGAACACTGTCCACAAAAGCCTCATCGTATTTCTCACTTCAAATAAATAGGAGAGGATGTCAACCTGGGGAAGCAGCAGTACAGAGGAAAAGCAAACAGTTGGAACTGCTTTGTAGATGGTAGATGCAGATGCTCAGCTCAGATGCAACCCAGATCCCACCCAGGAGTCACTACCAGCACATTTCTCTGTGGCCAGCCTAAGAAGCTCTGGAAGCGTTTGTTTCAGTTGTGATTCCCTTTGGCTAACAAGTGCAAGAACTTCCAGGAGGAATGTCTTACCGTGCTTGTCTGCAGAAGCCCTTGACAAAGAGTCCCAGAAACAGCCGTTCCTGGAGAAGCAAGCAATGCAAAGGGAGAGACCTTCTTCCACACAAAGGAGTGAAATGACCTAGAGGGTGGCATCAGGTGTGGACTTTCCACTCACAGGTTCTATGAACTTCAAGTTTGATCCAGAACTGGGAGTTAGCTGCTGCCTCTCCCAGCTATCTCAGTGCAGGCTGATTTTAAAAATCTGTTTCAGTTTGATAACTGGCCACTTGCAAATAAATCACACCCTGATATGCTGGGTACCACAGGTCTATAATTTTCCCTGCCACTGACTGAGTAAACTGGTCCAAGAACTGTGAGGTGAAAAAAGAAGAAAAGCTCAAGAGCAAAACAGAGAGATAAAGCCAGTGGCACCACAATGATACTGCTTATGGTGTCCTGGGTGAAGTGTCAGCAATATCAGATAAGTTCTTTAGACTAGAAAATAAGCCATGAAGCTGCATATCAAAATGGATGACAAACTAAGAGCCCTATTGGAAATAAAATCTACTGCCCAGACATACTTGGAAACAAGCAAAGGCCCAGAGAGCTGAATTTTTTAAAAATAGGGCAGAAACACAGGATCAGTTTGCGGGTTTAAAAGCCTATGGCAGAAGAAAGGCTGGGCACGTCAGCTGTATCATGTGGCCCTATTTGTAAAGTTTTGAGAAAAGCAAAAAAGAAAGAGGTAAGGTACCTGCACCCAGCATCTTAGATACACCTAGAAAACGACACTACAAGCGCAATGCTCTTTTCAAGTGTCGGAGGAGGACCAGCTAAGCAGAGAGGCACAAGGCCCCCAAAAAAAGACAAGAGACTACAATAACCATTTGGTTTTGTGGGTAATTTGTTCCATGTCAGAGCAGGAAAACTGGCTCCCAACCCAGGGTCAGCAGATTCCTGGCAATGCTGAGTAGCCAGGCTGCTCATGCAGGGGTAACCAGGGAGGCATGTTCCCATTGGGCTTAAATTCTCTGCTTAGGGATCTGCGAGGCTGTTGGAAATGCAATAGCACAGCCAATCACAAAGCACTGAAAACCTTAATTAGTGACATTTCTACAAAACTGGTGCAGTGCATTTTTAACCGAGGATGAGTACAGAAAGTTAGTTTGTTTTGTGAATTAATTTTCCAGACATTTAAATTTTGTTACTAACTTCAACAGGTATTTCAGGTGAGGGACACTGTTAGCTGAATCCATTTACAGCTTTCAGCTCTAGTGAAAACTTCTCTTTTACAATGTGTCACCAAGAGTTATTCTGAACAGATCCTCAAGTTGCTGCAAGGAGACAGCATCAACAAGGGCTTTGAGCATGGCTTACAGGGAAAAGTGTAAGTAATACAAAAACACTAGGTGCTTGCATTAGACTAGACCCAGATCTGCTAGGCTCAGGAAAGCATACTGAACAGTAGCTGAATTGCAAGAAATAAACCCTCATGCTTCATTGTAGCTGCCAACTCTGCCTGAGAATCACACTGTCATTATGGTCCATAAAAATGGAAATTGCAAATAATGTCAGTAATGGGACCAAATCTATTCCAGCTGCTTGGGAATGGAGAAAAAAAATAGGCATTCTTCCACTCCAGCATGGCCCAACATACCACAAAAGCAGTTTAATTGACAAAGAAGTAAGGCAGTCTATTAATTTTCCAGGGATGTCTGCTAGCGAAGATGAGGATCGAATCTTGATTCACAAGCCCCAAAGAAGCTTCTCTGGCAGAGGCTGCAAAGAGAATGGCCCATGCCTCCCACCATCTCCTTTCAAGAGAGTAATTCAAAATCTGTCTGGACTCCTGTGACATCCTCTGCTTGTCTTAATCCTACAAATACCTGAGCCCCCAATTGAGTCTGCTCAGAAACATGTCACAGCTCTTGGGCAGCTTCCTCACCGCTCAGCTCTCAGTCCTGAGAACTTCTTGACTAAATTAACATGAATCAGGTCCTTTCTGCCTATCTTCTTTTGTTGGATTTATTTACTCTCCTATTATACTCCCTGTTGAGTAGACAACAGCCTGTTCTCAGATAAGTCCTCAGAGCTCTTAGGAAGTTCTTGAGAAGAGCAAGCCCTGGACAGGTCTCCAGAGTAGTCTACTGACAGTAAACAATGAGCTGGCCCATCACCACAGCCCTGTGGTCTCACTGTGGAAATAAGGCTTTAGAAACAAGCAGACTTTGTATTTTCAGGTCCTGGCCTTAGAGGCAAAGTTGAACAGAACTTAAATGCCAATAGATATAACTCTGGAGATACAGAGATGGAAAAAAAAAAATCATCTGAGCTCTAGGAACCAGCTGGGAGCTCAGGTGATTTTTCAGATTAGGCTAAGGAACTGGGGACTAAGTGAAGTAAACTGTTTACACATATTGGACATCTGGAACTGACTTCTTTTAAAAAAACTCAGAGTCATCAAGACATGCTCTTGCCCAGCACTATAACCACTGGACTCTGCTTTTACCTCTCTCTGGTGCCCTGCTGGAGCAGTGACCCAATATTCCCACAGAGAGGGTTCTTGGGCTGGGAAAGTCACATAACAAATGAACAAGCAGATACTGGGTACATTAAAGTTTTGGGGGCATTGGAAAAGCAAGGAAAATGTCTGTGCCTACTGCTACGTAGAAATACTCCATGCCTATAAACAGAGACACAGTTAGAGATGAGCTATGAGCTAAGTGTCCAACCTACGGAGGGATGACAGAAGACAGATATGACCCCAAAACAGCCATGACACATTTCCTCTGCTCTTGGGTAGGCATGAGCTCGTATGCCCTGGGAAGGGAAAGGCCCTGCTCGATTCACTCTTTTTCTCTCTGACCCACCAACAGATGGATAGCCAGATATTTAACAGCATCCTGCTCACCCCATCCCATCCCTCTCTAGCAGCAAGCAGAGCCCTCTTCCTCCTTCACTGCTCTCTGAATTTACAGCAATGCCAGTGTGTAGTTGAAAGGTCAGCTGCTGGTCCATTTTTCACAGGTATACCAGCACAGCGCCAGAAACCCAGATTTTGTCCTATCAGCCCTCTCCACTGTTGACATTGAGTTTCTAATGCTTTTTTCTGTGAGGATGCTTTTTTTTTTTTAAAAAAAAAAAAAGTTTCCAGACTTACTGTTCCTCAAATGTGAGAAATAGAAGGTCATCCGGCAAGTGTGAGATCAAATTCTCACTGCAGTCCAGGCATCATATCTTGGGAAGGACTTGAGTTGCATAAGGCCATACTAAGCTTCCAATGATTCAACAGAGAGCAGAAACTGTGTCAACCGCAAAAAGTCACCTGCAACAGGTAGACCCTTTACCTCTCCACCTCCTATGCATGTGCTTAAAGGTAGAGTAGTCTGGCCTCCAGTTACTTGGTTTGTATTGAGGCATACAAGCACAAGAGCTGAAATTGCCTCTTTGCAAGTCCTTTTGCAAATGTGAGCCCAGCAGTTCACAGCACTAATGAAGCTTTGTCTCCCCATGGGATGAGAAGGAACCCATTGCTTTGCTACATTTTTCAGCTTGCCTCAAGCTAGGTTTTTCTTTTTGCCTTTTTTTTTTTAACATAACCTGCCTTACAATGGATTCCCCAAATAGCGAAAGACCCCCTGAAAGCCTCATCTCCACAGGGTTCCTCTCCATCAGTTGGCAAAGCCTGTCTTCAGACAATGGCCACTTTTACTTAATGTTTTGACTTTGGGAGGCAGAGGCTGCTGCTCAGAGGACACGTGATGGCAAGTCCTCAGTTAACAGGTGGAGCAAGATAGTAAGTTCAGCCAGTGGCTGAGGTTGAGACCTCTGCCTGTTTGCCAGACCATGGAGTCACATCATTAATGATTCATTGCCACAGTACAGTAAGGGCAAAATAAATACTGGAAAGACTGAACTAGGTAAGGAGAACATTTCTCATCTGCATCATAAATGCACTCTGCTCCAGGGTAATAGTCTATCAACAGTTATTTATTCTACCTGATAGCAGGTCCTAGAAACATGGCCCAGCAAATAGCACAAAATGTTTTGCTGTGGCATCTTTCATATCTGAGACAGTAGAAATGACAGGCAGTGAATAGCTCATTCTGCAGCTGCACACAGTACTGCAGCAGGATCTGGAGTAGGTAACAGCTCACCACAGCTCTCAGCATCGCAGCCCTATTCCCAAGACAGCATTCCCAGAAGAGATGTTGACCCAGGACCTTGGGACTGTCTTTCTGCACTTCTCCAAAAGCAACTCATGGAATTTTAACTCACTGAGAGGAAAGCAAAAGCCATTGGATTTCCACCTACAGCCAGTATCCTCTGGTTTAGAGACACGACATCATGTCTGTTCTATAAGGAAACACAGCTCTGTCAATATGACTCACAGTGCCCTATTAACCCTTACACTGCTAATCCAGTCCCATGTCTCCTGCACAGCTCCACTTCTGCAGCAGTCCTGTCTCTCAGGACACCCTAATATCCCCTCCCAGCTTCCTTACTCACAACCTCTGAACACAACTGGCTCAAGAAATCCCAAATATGGAGACAAATTGAATTTTGCCAGCCTAATGCTGAGGGTCAGCCCTGAAAAGCCAAGGAGGGCGTCCTGGAAAGCCCCTGGCGCTGCAGCTGCCAGCCTTGCCTTTCCAGGCAGCCAGCATGGGCAAAGGCTGGCAACAAGATCCAGACCATTTTTCTGCTCTGGGCAATCTGCTGCTTTCTAGGGCAGCTGCCCATTTTTGCCAAGCCCTAGAGCCATGTCTCCCCCAGGATATCCCAGGCTTTGGGACTGTTTTAACAGCATTCCACAGCCTCTTCCAGATCTTCACTAGCTGCCACTCTGTGCAGAGACACTGAAGCTGAAGAAAGGATGTGCTGAAAGACACCAAAAAGTAAATTTTTATGGCCCAATTCTTTGCCAAGGGCATTTTCATCTGCACAGATTCCTCAGGGCACACTAATAAAAGCAGAGTGAAACATCGCAGAACTGCATGATGGCCCTACCTCCCTGGGGGGGCTCATCACACACAGACAAATGGTGGAGCTGCCCCTCTGCCTCTGCACCCTCTAACTTATTTCAGAGAGCATATATGTTTCACTTGCTCCACAGCTGCTGTAAGGGATCATGCTATTAATTTGCAGAAGCTGGAGCCAGGCTTAAAAATTCCATTAATTAAGTGTTGGTGGAGGTGTTTGGAAAGACATTCTGATAAATATAGTGCTATGAAGTGTTCCCCTAGAAACTGAGAAAAAAAGTTGAACAATATGAAAAGTACCCAGGCTGGTAACAGCTATCACTCCTGCTGAGCAGTGCCTGGGCTATAGGGAGCATTCTTCAGAGAGAACTTCTTTTGCAGGGCTTTTTTGGCTACCAAGGATTTTTGGTTGGTAGCACAAAAATATGAAAGTGAACCTCTACACCATGCCTTGCTTCCCTGTGCCCTCCTGCTTTGCCCCTCTTCTTGCACCCAGTGTCAGCAGATGGGAAATCCTCTGCAAAGTCTATAGCTGCAGATTCCGAAATGCCCCATGCGTTTTAAGTGCTTTTAGCTTGTGGACTCCTTCCTAGGTGCCCCTGCTGTGCCCAAACACCCCAGGCACGCAGAGGCTAAACCCTACAAACCCAGCAACCGGCCGTCTTTCAAATGGCTACTTATACAATGGTTCAACAGCACAGCTTATATATGGTCATATCTATAGTTGATGTAAATCAATACTGTTAAGTTTTGCCTCATAAGGGATCTGTAGGGTTTTACTTTGCTCTCTTCTGGCACTGTGTGTTCTGCCTGCCATTATCCTCAGGAGAAACTCCACTCAACCACATCAGCTCAGCAAGCAGAACAGGACATTATATGACTTGTACACCAAGGGGTGAAAACACTCAGCTCTCATCTACGTGCTCCTCTGATCACTGCACCATTCCTGCCTGGGGGATGCAGGCAGAGAAGACAAGGCTCTGTAGAAAATCTTCTCAATCAGTATGTCTGTCTCCACAGAAATGCATGAGCAAATACCTTTCTGGATGGATGCTGCAGGTATTACAGGAGTATTAGAGTTGATCTTCCCTTAGAAAGGGGACTAGGAAAAGAAGAATGCTCTAGGCTGATTCTGGCCTGCTAAATGACATTTTAGCCTGGTGTTTCCCACCTAAACAGAAATGTGATCAAAGGAGTTGAGATAAACAATTATTTAATGACTCAAAGTGTAGAAGCTGGAATGGTTTTGAAAAGAGCTTGTGTATATATAAGAATAAACACTTACATTGTAACCTGCTAGAGGAACCTTAAGCGGTTTGCTTTCTATGAATCCCTGCTGGCAGGGCACTCAAGAGCACACAAGCTCTTTCCTAAAACCCTTCTTTTTTCTACACTTCGGGTCATTATATCAGACACTTTTTGTTCCAACCACTCAGCACAGCTTCCCCTCTTGCCCAAATGACCACCTCTGTTTTCAGCTAGTTTTCTACCTCACAGCTCAGTTCTTGGCCACCCTCAGTCCTCACTGATGAGTGCCAGAGTCCTAAGCATGTAGAGCACAGGGATCAAGGGCACACACCAACTCCTTTCCTAGGACATCCCTTAGCTACTTCTGGGGCTTCAGGGATGGAGCTCCTTGGGTTCCTCTCTCTCCCACTACTGACTATTGCTCCTGCTTCTGCCCAGGTTTGGATTGGAAGAGGAGACTGAAGACCTTCTCTGCTTCTTCCTGCAGTCAGCCATCCTGCCAGTGTACCAGCTTTAGGTAACTAACCCATCTTAGAGCCAGCCATCAACAGCACCATTTCTTGTGATCCATGGAGAAAGGGCTAACACAGCAAGGCTCCAGATTTGGGACTTACTCAAACATACAACTTAACGCAAGAGGACGTATCATTGAGAAGGTCTGTTGTCAGAAGTAATGCTCACTGTGCCTCTGTATGAGGACTTTGAGAACAGCAGCTGAGTTAAATAATGGAATATTTTCTTTGCTTCCAAACAAACACAACTAATTCAACCAATTTGATTCCTTGTTCCCTCACCTTGCTTCCCATTTCTCAAAGTCAAGACAAGATTAATGAACCCCACACAGTACTGCTGGAGGGCTCTGCATTTTTCAGAGTACTTCAAGCCGCAAAAATACCTTCAGCAACAAACTGAGAAAACTAAAGCTGATAAAGCCAAGTTTGGAAGCAATTAACATCAATCTAAAATTCAGCTGTTTTGGGGGCTCAGCTTAAAAATAAAAAGCAATTACTGTTGTGACAAACTCAAATAATACATTGCTTCTCATAGTTGATTTAGCAAAGGGAGTCTGCCTTCACCAACAGCTACAATAAAAAGTCTTATATAAAAGCTATTTACTTGCACTGAACATTCTCATTTTTTTTCAAAAGCTTATTTCTCAAGAGCATAATAGCCTCACCCCAACACCTGAGGAAGAAAGAAACCTTTATACAGTGTGAAGTACACAGAACAGCTCTGACCACACTCAGAAGTACCCATTCAAATAGCAGAGGTTTCTCCTTGTTGCCCAAGAGTGTGAGAAGAGCTCCGGCCAGCACAACCACAGCTCTGCTTGCCCAGTCCTGGCTGTAAAAGCCAGGCAAGCTGCTCTTCCACTTCTTCCCTCCCAGCTATGGGCTTGAAGAACAACAAGGGCTGCTAGTGCTGGAGTTTCTATGGGACTCCAGTTGTCACAGTGGGGAGAATCAGTCTTGAAGATTTGCCCAAGGACCTACAAAGAGTTTGGTGTGAGAACTGGAAAACAACCTAGTTCTCACAGCCCAGAGCACAGCCTCTTGGGTTAAAATGCTAACAGAAATATTTAAAAAGCTGCCTGAAACATAGTTGTATGGACAATATCTAGCATGCAATAGTAGAGTGCTTGCCCAATGGAAACATCAGCCAGCACATGAAAATCAATTTGCAGCTTTTAAGAAATGTTCACATTGCCTCTTGTTAGTAATTGCAACTTCCCAAACTGTTAGACTGTTGTAAACCACACCAGAGCCTGCCTGTGCCAAAAGCTCTTTCAAAAAGCTTGAGCCAATGGTTTTCAAACTGTGACAGCAGAGCATCTCTAAGCATTTAACTGAATAAAGCATTTGAGCACCCTGCAGCTCTAGGGTGGTAGGAAATTTGCAGAGCTGCATCATGAAGAGTCCTCTATGGTGCCTGGTCAGCTAAAATTGAGGCAGCCCAGGAGCTAGAAATGCTAGACTTGCCGTGCAGCAATAGCAATGGGATGAATGAATGAGTGACGAGTGCTGAAGCTCAAAGGGAAAATGTGCAAGAATGGCCAACCATGCCATTCAGAACTGCTGTAGGTTTGAGTCACCAGTGCTCTCAGTAATGTAAAGGAGTCAGATTTAGCTACTATGAGATAAGGAGGGACTGTCATGCCGACAGGAAGTTTTACTTCATTCCTGGCTACAGGGAATGCTCTGTAGTGAGATGATGAAAGTCTTACCGAAGGTCTATGAAGGCTTTAGTAGTCTTTAATAAGGACACTGCTCACCCCCTGTGCATGGCACATTTGCAACCTACACTGGCAAGTGCCCAAGAGAAGCAGAGTCCTCCCTGTTCAGGCCTCTCCAGATTGCTCAGTGAAGTCTGCAGGTGCCATTCTCGGTACACGGAAGCTGCTCTCAGTTTTCATGGGCAGAGTTATTATGCACCTACCCACACTCTGTAAGAGCCAACTGCCTGGTTTGTACACAGAAAAACAAGAGTCCATGGACTCCCAGGTGATTTCTGTACACACAAACTATGTCTATTTTAGCTGGTAATTTGGCACAATGGGAGCAGATCAAAGCAGTTCATACTGTGGCCCTTACATCTGCACTCCATACAGAACGTGGGGGGATATTTTGGATAGATTTAGCCTGGTCTCCCTGCCTGAATGTCCCCACCATGCCTGAATGTGGAAACCGCATGGTTTGAGCCCACGCTTCAAAACCTTTACTCCTCATTGTGGACTGCAGAGTACGCGGTGCAGAGCCGCTGGTTTTGTGTCTTCCAAGAGGAATGTAATTCACAAATTCCCTTGCTAAGTGCTATGTGATCTGAACCGATACACCATGTGTGGGGTTGACTGGGGGATTCACCTTACTGCTGTTCTGCACAGAAATGCAAGCGTAGGCACAGTAAAACAAACTGCAGTAAAACCATCTCTGTGCATATTTTCCTTTTGTGCCCAAAGAAATTCAGCCTTTTTCCACTTTCCCCGAGGCTGTCCAAACCATCGTGCTTGTATAAAAGTGAAATCGTCTAATGCACCAAAAACCAGAAAAACTGAAAAAGAGAAGTGCAAACATGTTTTGAAAGTTTGTCCAAATTTACAAGAACCATGGACAAACACCTTGTCATGAGCAGGCAGGGCAGCAGCCTGCTTGCTAAAACCCTTGTGCCAGCTCTGGCTCCAAACAGAAGATTCAAAGTGGTACATCACAGCCTTCAGATGGAGGAAGAGGTTTGTGCCACTGAGGGTAGCAGTGAAGGCATTTGCAGGAGCTCCTGCCCTTTAGCTGGAGGGTGTCAGCAGCAAACAACCTACAGTTCACTATCTGCCTGCTGTGCTAGAGCAGGTCAGCAGGAAAGACCACTGTATTCTTGTTTGTAGTGTTCCCAACCAGTATTTTTATAAAGCTGTTGGAAATGAAGAGAATAAAGGGAACAGCTTTTTTTTCCATACTCTAACCAATTGAAGGGTTCGAGTTTTCATTCCAAACCACTTGACAGTATCTCATTAACCTACTGCCTATAATAAATGTGTTCAATAACAATCACCAAGTCACACAAAATTAAAAAATTCTATAAAATGTAAATTGGAAATACTTGCAAGGTCATTTATTTTTCTACTCCAGAATTAGAGAAAATTAGGTCTGCCATCCCCCTCTGCTGTGATAAATACAAGTCCCAAAGGAGACTGTCTAAAATTTCCAGGAATGTCTCTCTAACCTCACACTGCAGCCTTTGTAAAATTCATAAACAAATTTTTCCACAGGAAAAAAAAAACATTTGTACAGTTGAATCTGCCTGCAATGCTTCAGGTAGCTGCAGAGATGTAAAGCCACCATCACTTGGCATCCTCTGGGGCACCTCATCAACATCTGTCGCGGGCAGGAGTCCTGCACCCACAGCCATCCCAGCTGGTTGGAGCAGGACAACTGTGGCACTTGTTGCTCTGAACCAAAGAGCGACATGCTGTTTCCACAAGGCTCAGCTCTAAAGAAAGTCAGCCTGTCCCTCTCTCCTCCCACCCCACTGTTGTTCCCACGTTGTCAAAGCGCCTCCCATTTCCCCAAGCTTTTCTCCCGTTCTCATGCAGAATTCCCACTGGAGCATCTCTGAGCCCTGCGGGGATGGGGAGGGGGGACCCAAGTGCTCCCACCTCTCAGGCTTACCACGTGCAGCTCTGGAAAACAACACATGGAAGCCTCTGGGTTCAACAGAAAACATTCAGTATTTCACATCTCAGCAAAAAAGATGAAATCAGGGCAGGTAAAAGAGAAACATTAGCTACTTACTGGCAGCTGACAAGCAAAGGTCTCAAAACCAAAAATTAATGGTTTGGAAAAGTGTGGAGTCAAAATAAAATCATGCGCCTACCACAAAGTCTGTTTATACAACCAGTCACACAAACTGAAGGACTGCCTTAGTCCAGCTCAGAAAAAGCCCCTAGGAACAAAAGAATAAAATAATTCCTGAAGTATAACGAAGTGAGATCTGACCACAGTGTTTGATCAAAACAGCTGGGGAATGGTGAATCAATATTGATTCAGGCGAGTTTTCAAATTCCGATGGATTTTCATTCATCAGATCCCCAGGAATACCTTGTGTTGCCTCTTTTAACATCTAAATGAGAAGTTGGATGAAATAATTCACCAGATGAGAATTTCCCCCTCAGAGATCCTTCCACTGCCCTGCCAGGGTCAGACCACACCACCTGGCCACACTAACCAGTCTCCAGGAGAAAGCAATCTCTTGAGGGACTCTTCCAAAAGACCTTCCCCCAGGCCTGTGCAATGGGCATGGTCCACAGCAAGCTGACTGATGGAGACCCCTCCAGCTCTGCCCACACTCCAGCATCCCCCAAGTGCCTGAACCCCCTTGCTCCCAAGCACTTCTCATTGCATTCTGCCTACATCACATATTGGAAAGTATCACAAGTAGGAAGAGAAAGCCTAATTCTGATAGGAACCAGTTTTATTTGGGTTTGGTTTTTGGGGGTTGAGGGAAGAGTGGGGTTTTGGTTAGGGTTTTTTTTGGACCAGGATTAGGGCTGATTGGAATTTTAGCAAAATTAAAAAATAGGAAGAAACAGATAATGATCTGTTGGTTCCTACAAACAGTGAATTACAAAACTCCAGTAGATCACTTCAAAACATCCACGTTTGGTCAGACCTACTCAGTGTCTGTCTCCATCAGTGGCAAAGAGCAAGTTACTGAAAAAAGTACATGGGTAAGGTAAATGTAATGTCACACTTCACTCCTGGTATAGCCACCCTGTGCTCAGGCACTCATGGTTAAGGCACTCACTGAGCCAGTTTCTCTGTGCCCCTTGGTGTTTATGAAGTGACAGATTTTCCTTCTATGAACGATGACATGTATAGCAGGGAATTTTTTTCACCATAGTGAGAAACAGAAGATTTTTTCCTAGGGTCTAGAGGAAGGAAAGGATTGTGGGGAAAATTACCTGGTGTCAGCACCTTCATTCCCTTTACAGAGAACAGCAGTAGCCTACACATTTAACTACACTTCTGGTATTAAAAAGGCAAGACAAATTTAATTAAGCAAAACACATTACCTCTCAGCATTGATTACTGGATTATAAATGCAACCTGCTAAGTGTGCACTAAAGCAGCAACCTGGAGTTGCTGGTGACTTTCCTGACACTTGAGTAGGTGAATGGAGACCTGAGATGTTCTCTCTGATAGTATAGCACTTTGAGGAGGCTCATAAAGAACAGAAACTGTCTCTGAAAATGTATTATCTCATTCTGTGCATGCAAGTGGAGAGTTGTGGCTTGCACAGAGGCACATCCCAACCTGAAAGCCCAAGAGCTAGAAAGCTGTGAGGACAGGGTTGCACGACAGGATTCCCCCTGAGATGTAAGACCCTGTTCCCCCCTTTTCTGTACTGCGTTTCCTCCTGATCTCTGCTGAGTAACTCCTTAGGGAAAGGTTTCCTGGAAGACCAGAGTACATACATTTGATCTGTCTATCAGAGCAATTTTCTCCAAGACATTTCCCCATGTATTTGCCACTTGAGTGTCCAGGCAGGGGAAGGGTGAAGCATTACTCCCCGAAATAAAAACCTGAGAATCAAAAAGATACTCCTTAAGTGGATTTTAAGAAAAATCTTTGTGGAAACGTACACCTCTCATTGCAACTGGAATATTTCTTCCTCCTGTGTCTGTGCCAGCAACAGGGGTTTGGTCAGAAGTTTGATGTCCTTGTGTGAAGTGGGTTTGGTGGGTCTCAGTTCAGCTGCCCACACAGTTCAGCATCACTGGCAGCTTGGCCAGTCAAAAGGCCAACAAACAAAAGGGACAAATCCTAGTCCTACAGAAAGAAACTGCAGATCACACCTGAGGGAGAATGGCAGAGCTAATGCCAGCCCTGTGTCCCGGGGACAACTGCAAACAGGATCTCCAGCTTTTTTGAACAATTTCTGTTGGCATCACTATTCCAGGATCAAAATGATCCATACTGAAATTTGTCTCTCACTGACGCCAGTAGTGTGCCCAGGGGGTTGAAAGGACTTCAGAGATGTCATTTTTTTGATTGCCCCAGTATAAGGCAGCCAAGATGAGGTTGTAAGTTTTTAGACCATTGCACCAAAAAGAAAAAAAAACTAGAATCAGACTTTCAGCAGGCACTGGTGGCTTTCGCCTGATCTTTGATGGGGCCCTATCCATCCTACTAGAAAGAACTCCTTGACTTGGCCACGCCACAGCTGACATTTACACAAATAATAGGGGAACACTACATCCTCACAGAAGCTCCAGGAAACCCCAAACCAGACATTGCTGCGTGAGCAGGGACCTTCATCTACAGGCAAACAGAAAATACAATCCTGCAGCTTTGCAAACACACCATAAGGCCACTGCTCCCCTGCAGCTCACCAGCTGGATAAGACATGGTATAGGAGAAGCCATGTAGTTTATCCTACCTCACATTAACATCAAGTTCTTCCATCACAGGCAATAGGCATAAGTAGCTGGGAGTTCAATGTCCATAGAAGAAACCTCGCCCTGCAGTGGAGAGAGTTAGAAAGGACAGTTATAAGTGGCAGGATCTCTCACAGGTGTGCAATTACCCCAGTGAAGACACCCATATGCTGCATTTTGCCCCTCTGGACTGGCTTCTCTTGAAAACAGAAGCTATGTAGACATGTAAAAATGAAGTCATACCATTGCATAGAGCTGTCATAAGACAATTTTCTGTTATCTACCCTGACCTACTTGCATCTCACAACACTAAGATGCACGCCTGGAGGCATGAAATCAAGTTGAAGTAATAGATAACCCTTTGTGGTTGTGTATACACCACCCATTCATGCATAACATAGGGCTAACAGAGTGCTTTGAGGTTCCAGGGGAACACTGGCTCTACCGAAAATAACAAAAAAATTCCCACTTTTATGAGCCTAATCAGGTTTTCACCTGGAAGCTAAGATCAACTTTTAATCCACTCCATGACCATCACTTCTCCTGGCAACTTCTTGGATTTAGATTCTGAGAGGATTGTTTCAACTGCAGCAAGGTAGTAAAGTACAAAGACTGCCACACTGGCACAGAGAAAAGGCTCTTCTGGCCAAATATTCAGTTTCCATAGGGGTAAGAAGAAGCCACATAGACAGAAGTCATAAGAAACAATGCATAGGATACAGATCACGTCTAATACTGTATTTGTCACAGTCCTCTGCAGGCATCTTGTGTCACTTGTTGAAAAATCCCATTTCTGTGTAAGTGCCTCCTCAAATGGTAACAGCTCCTTCCCTCTAATTACCACAAATGAGTTAGTAGGGAAATAATTTGAAAAGACATGAACCCAAAGCATTATACCAGTACACACAGCACACCATGCTGTACCCAGTGAGCTCTGGGTGCTGGTATGGAAAGGGGCACACACAAAAATACCACAGGTCAATCTGCCCTGTCCTGCAAGTGATCTCAGAGAAATCCATCCATATACTTTGTCAAAGACTCTCACAGCTAAAATAGACTTATTTCTAGAAATAAATGCAAGCAACATAAATTACTAATACAGGTACCATTCTTGAGACTTGTTCTCCAAGACCAACTTTTAATGAAGTTTATGAAAATACATTATGTTGCAATTCTGGTGACAATGAGGAGCTGACCACTGCGATGTAAGTGACCTCTTCCAGCCTATGCTCACATTCAAAATCACATGTGACAGCATGCACCGATGTAAGCTGCACTGGACCTAAGACTTTTCATGGTAACTTCCAAACTTTCAAACCTACAAAAAAGTAGTTTAAATACAGTCAACTGAAGAAGGCTTGCAAAACCTGGCTGGGAAAACACATGCAAGAATGTTTGGTAAATTAATTTCTGTTTTTACACAAAATTAAAACATTGACTTACTACTAAATTAAAATATTAAATTTAAAATACAAAACTAAATTTCCTGTGACACTATATTGTACAGCCTTATGAATACTTAATAGCAGTACTGTAATTACAGTGAACTAAATGATTTGCAACTCAAGTTAAAATAAATGTATTTAATCCCAGTAACACTAAGTGATACAAATATTAATGGGATTTATGATTCTATCAAAATTCCATCATGACTCCAAAGAAATAAATGCACCATCTTAATAAAGAGTTTGTGTACTTGCTGCTGTTAATCCAGTGGAAAAAAAACTGATAAGTTTCTGAGCACTTCAGACTGTTGATTGCCCCTTGTGTTATGTCTCTAGAGAGCCAAGGAAAATGCCACACCATGGCGCTATTAATAATAACTCAAATGCAAATAATGCCATTGCGGTTACTTGGCTTCAAAGAAAAGATTGTAATAATACTGACTCAGACTTCTTAGATACGATGCCAGGTTTGCACTGCAAATGAACACCTGCTATCCAGGCCTGATTCAGTGTTTACTGAATTAGTACTTCAGTAGGTATAGACTATACATAGTTTTGCAAGCAAAACTTACTCAAGTCAAAAGGCTGTTTTTATCTGAGGGTGGAAACCTTCAGAATTTGGCCACTATTTACAGTTTAAGCCTTCAACTGGTGTTTGTAAGGGCATGCTGGAATCTGGTGACTTCAAGACTACTGCTGTACTTTGCAAATACAGGGGTGAGAGGTCTAGAGTTTCTGATCAAGTCACCTCTGTGTCCCTAAGACCTGACCTCCAACTTTAATCTGATGGAAAAAAAAAGCTCTCCTGTGCTCCTGCTCTGGAGTTCTTCCATAGAACAAAATGCCTTGCAAGCTGCTGGGATGGCTGCCTTTGTCAAATATGCAGGAATAATATCCTGGAAGATGGTCTTAGGGATGTAAAAATAAAACCAATAGTCTCTGAGCTCAAACGGACAAAAAGAAACCTAATTATTTCCTCTCCAAGGAGGTTTAAGTAACCACTTACTCCAAATCATCCATATTTTTGGCATATAGGTAAATTAATTTTAGTTAATTCAGATGCAAATACAACTGATACAGCGGTTTGTTTCAATGGGGACAGGAACCCAATCTTCCCTGTCCTATAATTTCAAAAAGGATAAATATGAACCAAAGAGAACACTCTATAAACTGCAGTCAAAATACATGAGATCTTGACCCATGTCCTCTGCCTGCCAGCACAGTTTGTGAGCACTGGTTAATTCTGCCTCACAGCATCCTTCAAAAGCAAGTTGTCATCTCAGTTTACCTTGGAGGCACAAAGAGGTTGACTGAACCCCACCAAGAGGATTCAGAGCAGGTCAGAAGCAGCCCCTGGACATAAGATATAGCTATTAAACTGACCTTAGTGTTGAGATAGCACAGGTATGCCATGAGGAAAATCTGGTCAAATTTTGTTGACACTGATTCAGGGGAATTCCTTTGCTATGCAGGAGAGGCTTTAGAACTTATTGCTACAGTGGGAAGTTATGAAACTGCTTTGCTGCGGTTCATGCCTGTAACAGTTCTGTATTACAAGGGAAGCATGCGTGTGGGAGCCAGCAAGAGTGGAGGGCGGGAGTAAGAGAAGACAGAAAAAATGTCACCTGTGCACTATCCCAGTCCCCATCCTCCCTTCAGTATCAGGGTTTAAGAGGCACCTTGGGAAACTTTCTAAACCAAGCAAAACTCACAGTTTCAGTATAATCAGAATTGTTGTCTTAGCTATTCATCAAAATGTACTTTTCTATGTAGGGACCAGCATTACTTTCCTTCAGTCACAGCAAGTGTGACATGCTTAAAACCACAGAAAAACATTTTTATTTCCATTACTATTTTCTTCACTTGTTTTGTGTTTATTTATACAGTAGAAATAACAATTTTGGTACCAAATAGGAAAAAAAAAAGGTGGTTTAAGGATTTTGATAAAACTAGGAATTTTGTATACAAATACCCAGCTACATCTCACTATGCCATTAGGTGTGTTACTGGCAGCCACCCCATATGCTGTGTGATAGTCAGCAATCACATTTCTTATGTTGCACCTCACATACAACTTATTTTTTCTTGTAATTCTTTACATCTTCCTAAGCTCTGCAGCCCTGAAAACATTTTTTCCCCCCACAAACATGTTATCTTTTTTTCCCACAAATATATGAACACGCAACATTTGGGTCTGAACAGGCAATGCATTTAAAGCATCACACTCCACATCCCTCCAGGATGGAAACTTGTCGTGTTTTAAGGGCTATCAGTACTTTCATCTTTCCCCATATGATGAAGCATACAATGAACATATAATGAAAAGACATTAAACCAATGACATTATTTAACTTTTGTCAGCTTTTCCATAATGGATTTTAAAATTGGATCTTCCTTCTCTTTTGCCTCTTCCCGTAACACTGCAGTGGTTAGACTTGCAGTCACTGGAGTCCCAACAAAGAAAGAAAAATGACATCAATACCATGTAATAAAAAGATCTCCACAAGTTATTTGGTAAATACATCTGGCTCATACAGAGGGCCTGGTGCTATTCTTTGTTATTAAACTGATTACTCATACTCGATTAGGAAGCTGTTCTCTGCCTCAGAAAGATAACACTGACCTCCTAACTCAACCCTTATACCATCCAGGCCATCATACATACATATATATATATATATTCCCTTCAGCACAAAAGAGCTTCTCTGCCATTGTGCATGACAGTGATTACAGGCACATGCAGCCATGCACATCACTGCAGCCAGGTCATGTTTTCCTGAACGTGAACATCCAGCTTCCAACAGCTCCCAAGCAGTCCCTGCTCTACAGCATGGGCTGAGGGCAACGGTCCTGCAAACCCATGGTCTTCCTCTCCTGGGCTCCAGAGCCTTTCCATCCTGGGCTGGCTGAGAGCAGTCTCACTCACAACCTGACAGTGAAGCCAAGTGGGGCTCCAGGTCTAGTTTCTCATAAAAATCTGGTTCCTACCTTCTAGCACAGGCTCCTGCTCAGACAGGGGTTCGCTCTGCTGGCCAGACGGGAGAGTCAGGCTGAGTCTCCGCACTCCAGATATGTCTCAAAATTAGTCTTCTCGTATGTGGTCTCTTTCGATTTAGTACCAGGGACTGCAATGAAAAGCTCACCACAGTAATCTACCTAAGGACTTTGGTTACCATGAGGGGCTAAATTCACGCAGTGAGGAGAAATGAAATGGTTTCACTCTTTCAAGTATCAGCACAAAATTAATTTTAATAACTCCTGCAAAATGGAAGAAAAACTTCTCAGTGATTTTGTATGTCAAAATTCTAGTTTGGGGTCATCTTGTTTGCTTTATTTTTCTGCAAAATTTTGTAATTTTAATGTGCACTGAAATTACACTATATCTGTACCATCATGCTATCATGGAGACCTCTACAATAACTGAAACTGTCTATATCAGAGTAAAAAAAATAAATCAAACATGGCACGCAAACAAAAAAAACAACCAAACAGAAAAAAGGCCTTCATAAAGTACTGTTTGCCCAGAGAAACTTAGCTGAAGTCAGTACTCTTGGCAGTATTGTCACTTCAGCAAAGCACAACAGTTTTTAATGGAAAAAAATACAGGCACAACATCTCCAGCAGGCTTGACGTGACAGCTCCATAGACTTCCCCTGTGAGGCAAGAACTCCTCATCTTATTTTATTCTCCACTAATCACTGCCACCAAGAGCAAGACAGATATACCATATGTGTATGACTAGTCCTAGTCATCACTGCGCAGGAGACTGGCTCTGACTTGGGAAAGGCAATCCAGTAATAAGCTTGGGCAAGTCTGCACTGATGGCATTCAGGGAAATCAGAAACCATCCATCTGTCAAGATGAGATCAGCTGCATGCTTGTGCCTCACTCCTTCACCTGACACACCACCAAGTCACCTTAGCAGATGCTCCCCTACCTCCGCCCCGTCTCTTCCTCACCTCCACAGTGGTGGAGGGTAGGAAAGGAGATGGATAAACCAATGTATTTTCCCAACCGAGCTGCAGGGACCCTTGGGGAAACTTTATTCAGTGGCTTTAAGGTATTAACAAAGAATTCACTTCTCACAGACCGTAAGGAGTTACCTGGTGGCCAACAGCTAATCCTGTCTCTTTAGTGACCACAAACTCGCCTGCTCTACGTGGTGGCCTTGGTCTGCCTGGTAGAGATGAAAATGTCCCACCAGATGACAGCAATAGCCATGCCAGCCTTGCGAGACATTTTCCTTGCAAGGCACTGATTAATTGAGACACTGACACATGCTTCATCCAATTTATTTCCATCCTACTCAAGCCCCATCTAGTTCCACTTTCTGTCACTGCTGAGCTGATGACAACAGAAGAGTTGAGTCATTCTGAAAAGCTTACACCCCCATTTCCTGCAGCGTTGGATTGTGCTGCTTCATCATTTGTGACACTTTAAATGAAGCCATGTCTAGGGTGGACTTAGCAGTCTGAAAAGCCCATTTCATTTTACCTATAAACAAATATCACACTGTTTCTTCTGCTCTGCTGCACCACAGAGGAGAAAGAGGGATATAAAAAAAACCCTAAATTCAGTTTCTCAGTGTCTTATGCTCTCTGTGAAGAATCGGATTTATCACTGCAGTTCTCTGCCTTCACTCTTCTCTTTATAAATGTAAGGTAAAAAATGACCTTTTCCCCCATCCTTTGCCAGCTTTGCCTTTTTAGAGTGGAGTGCAATATGCAGTGACAATGACCTGATGCAGCTTCTGGCTTCAGCATAGATCTCCTGCAGACAGCCATTGTTTACTGGGTAATATAGAACAGTGGCCTGATAAAAGAATCATAGAATCATAGAATCCTTATAGGTTGGAAAAGACCTCTGAGATCATCTAGTCCAACCATCGACCGAACACCACCATGCCTACTAAACCATGTCTCGAAGTGCCACATCTACATGATTTTTGAATACCTCCAGGGATGGTGATTCCACCACTTCCCTGGGCAGCCTGTTCCAATGCCTCGCCACTCTTCCAGTAAAGAAATTTTTCCTAATATCCAATCTAAACCTCCCCTGGCGCAACTTGAGGCCATTTCCTCTTGTCCTATCGCTAGCTACTTGGGCAAAAAGACCAACACCCTCCTCACTATACCCTCCTTTCAGGAAGTTGTAGAGAGCGATAAGGTCTCCCCTCAGCCTCCTCTTCTCCAGGCTAAACAACCCCAGTTCCCTCAGCCGCTCCTCATAAGGCTTGTTTTCCAGACCCTTCACCAGCTTCATTGCCCTTCTCTGGACATGCTCCAGCACCTCGATGTCCTTCTTGTAGTGAGGGGCCCAAAACTGA